>JAHLJT010004567.1:218485595-218671696 GCA_031308135.1 Acheta domesticus
CTCTTTTCTATATTCAAAATTCGACTAGAATATGGTTTAGGATAGAGACCACAGAATTATGAAAACGTGCACAAAACTCACTTCTCCCCATAGCTCGTCACACGCAGTTTTTAACTGTTTTTGACGTAAATAAATAAATAAATCATTAGGAGCCGGTAATTTTCAACATGCGAAAAACATGTCTTTCAAACATGACCAAGAAAGGCAGCGGTGAACCGCTTTACGAAGTATTCGTAAGGCTAGAAAGTAATAATAATTTCGGAACCGTTAGGGATTGTAAGTTTATCACATGCGTTCTGGTTATAATGTATTACCATTTAACGTTAAAATACTCATATTTTACTTAAATTGGTTCATACAGATATATACTAGACAACGGTTGATTTGACATGTCATACGCTTCAGAAATCGAATAACAGAGTTGAAGAATTGTTTAAAAGATGCAGTTAGGGAAAACACAGACAAGTCCTGTCTATTTATCTGCATTGATTCTATTCGTGAGTAGAAATACTTCAAATGATTTTCTATAAAGTATCTACACTCTTCAATGTTTTTTCCTGCAACATCACATTCATCAAATTAAAATCCCCTTCTGGGGATCGAACTCGGCACCTTCCTTATTGAAGATCTCAACCCGAAGGTGCTTTAACCAGCCGCGCCACGGGACCGACACGCGGACCAACTGCTTATATTTTAGTCAAAACGTAATTTTATCAGTTCTATCATTAGGAAGCCGGTAATAGTCAACATGCGAAAAACATGTCTTTCAAACATGACCAAGAAAGGCAGCGGTGAACGGCTTACTCCAAATAATTTATCCGCTGATCGGCATTTGAAAAAATAACTACTGCGAGAAAGTATGTGCCATTCTATAGCACCATTAGTTTATTTATTTATATATTTACCGTCCCTTATTACACACGTGCAGAAATTTTAAAAAAAATATTTGGAGCGGTTTTTGAGAATTTTTTTTGTAAATTTGAATCGCAATTTACGCAAAAACTACTCGTTTTTCCAAAAAAGGGTTCATGACCTTATTTGAAGTGCTAATTTTGTACAACCGACTTTGTCTCAGGCAAAAATCTCTATCTTCAATTTTGCAGTTTTTAAACAGTTTTTTGCAATTTTCGAAAAATTGGGCCAATCAACGAAAATGATACTTATGTCATTCCCTTCAACGTTCTTCGCACTATTCAACAACAAAATATAATCAAAAAATTTGGAGCCATTTTCTTTTAACTTAGAAAATCTCAAAATGGGCTTCATGTAAAGTACCCTCAAATACTAAAATATCGGTTTCAAATTCCAGAGGCCTTGAGACGAGTAAAAACGATCGGGGAATATCAATTTTGAAGAAAATCGGCCGAACGGTTTAGGCGCTAGCGTTGACCACAGATGGACGTTTTGCCGTCAATCAATTTTGCAGTATGAAGAAGCAACAAATCATGGATTTTGACTACACCACGAGATAGAGGATTTTTTTCTAAATGTAGCAACAGGTTTTATCCACTTTTTTGTCACCAGACCCCTGCTATAAAAGTTTTTCTGGCGAAAATTCCCCGTTTTCCGCCGCACGATTACATAACTTTCTCTTCTTACGAAGTATTCGTAAAGCGAGAAAGTAAAAAAGGGAACAAAAAAGAAATTCAAAATTACCGGCCAATTTCTCTTTTGTCAGTTTTCTCAATAATATTACAGAGGCTTTTCTACTTCCGAATGGAAACTTTTCTCAGGAAAAAACAAAGCGTTTTCAGACTCACAACACGGTTTTAGAAAATCAAAATCTACGGAAACTGCAATTTTTTTTCCTCAAAGATGTTGCTTCATCAGTAGACCAAAATGAAGCACCCATTGGAATATTTTTAGATCTTTCGAAAGCTTTTGACGTTATTGACCATAACATCTTGCTCTCAAAATTACTTCTTTTAACATCAGCGCTATCTACATTTACTTCAGCGCTCTGTATGTCACGTCTCGTCTGTCAATTGTCAAGAGGGCCTGCAGGTAGCATCTCCGCGTACGCGCCTCACAACCCAGCGGCCACAATTGGGAAGGAATAAGGAAGGGGTAAGGTTTAGGGCACTTCACAAAGGTTGGACTAGCCCTTGTGAAGCAGGCGAACTCGTTTTGTCGAAACAAATTTCACATGATATCGACGGGAATAGAACCCGGATCTCAGTGGTGAAAGGCGAGCGACTTTGCTCTGAGCCACGAGACTGGTATGGAATTCGTGGTATTGCCCTAGATTGGATAACTTCGTACCTTAAACATCGGACTCAAAGAGTAGAAATACCATACTGGCACGAAAGGATATTACTCACTTATGTTTCCGATTCTTTGCCAGTTAAGCATGGGGTCCCGCAAGGTTCGATCTTAGGCCCTATCCTCTTTCTGTTACACGTAAAGGATATACTCTCATCTATTAAAAATGGAAGAACAATTCTGTTTGCCGATGACACGAATGTTCTTTGCAAAAAAGAAGCGATAAGTAGTACGATTTCAGAAGTTTCAAATTGGTTTCGTAAAAAATTAATAGTTAACGAGGGGAAAACGGTTTCAATGCATTTTCGCATCTCAAACCGACAATCACATGTTCCATTGAAAATGAACAATATGCAATTAGCTAATGTTAATGTAACAATTTTTTAGGTCTCTCAATTCAGTCAAACCTCAAATGGAATGTACATATAACAGAATTAAATACTAAATTAAGTTCATTATGTTACGTATTCAGAATTCTTTCAAATTCTGTCAGCCTTCATGCAGCTCGTTGCATTTATTTTGCTAATGTACATTCCCGCCTGAGATATGGCATAATATTCTGGGGAAGCTCATCCTGTAGTACTCAGACCTTCAGGTTGCAAAAGAAAATTATTCGAATAATGAAAAAATGCTATCCACGTGATCCCTGCAAGCCTCTTTTCATTGAGCTGGGAATCTTACCACTGCCTTGTCTATTTATTTACGAATCTGTAATATTTGTCAAAAATGACCTACTTAACGGAGGGAACATATTTTCATGCAATATTGATATTTATAATTACAACACACGCCGTAGAAATCACGTGCATCAAGTGTCAGTATCAACAGCTCAGTACAAGAAATCAACATACAATACATGTACGTTACTTTACAACGCATTGCCAGATGACATTAAACAATTAAAGTCGGTACACAAATGTAAGTTGAAAGTAAAATCTTTTCTGCTGCAAAACTGTTTCTCTACAATTAGAGACTATACTGATCGTCAAAAAGAAAAATAATGTTTATTTTAACATAACAATGATATACAATGAATTAGTTTACGTTTGTATCGTATACATTTTAAACAAGTATATAATACGCCTGTAACAAGTAATGTACTTCAGCTTCCGAGTCAATGACCCCCATCTCGATCAGGTTTTTGTCCAGTTTCCCTGATCCATTGAGCAAGTGGTGAGATGGCCCCTTGTTTTGCTTCTGGACGTAAATGTAGCTTCACTGTGCGCACGTTTTGTTGAGCACTCTTTTCGCTTGTAGTTCATTTAGTGTTGAAATTGATTTTCTATAACTGGGGAACAAACATTTTTCAAATATTTTTATTTTTCGAAAATAATTATTATTTTCTAAATTCTGGTTTCTAGTTTTTCAATTAATTCAGTTAATTCTGGGCTTCAAGAAAATGTGTGTTTTCCCACACGTCATATACGGTGTTTACTGTTTGTTGAGAAATAAATAAATAAATGAAATGAAATAAATGTTCATTATTCTACGCAGTGCATCAAAATTGCATATAGAATTTCTAGCTTGTTATAAGTGATATAATAAATTATTAAAAATTGTTCCTGAATCTTCTGACTTAACAAACTATACTTACATGAATTGCCCTAAACCAGTGTTTTTAAGGAAGTTCTGTCAACTACATAAGTACTTCTTAAGGATAAGATGAAAGTCTCCCTTGTCTAATATTAGGGGGAAATATTAAAAACAGGGTAACTGAAATTACAAAATAATGTACTGTATGTGTGAACAATGAAAAAAGAAAATGAAAAACGTACACGAAATAAAGTTTAAATGAAAATATTAATAAATTAATGGTGTTACTACCACACATACTTTTTCGCATTAGTAACACTTCATATAAATACAGACATCATTTTATTCAGACAAGCAAGGATCATTTCAAAAATCATTGAAATCCAGAACTGAAGGCCATCTAATGTACTATCGCATTATGAATGCATTCAAAACAACAATATTATTACCTTTTGGATAACTTTGTATATATTCTTCCCAATTTTATCAAAGTTGAATCTACAATTTATTGACCCTAGAAACATTGTAACATTAACGTTAAGTAAATGACGCCATCTTATGTTCTCTCTCTCCCATCCATGACGCGAACAATGAATTCGGACGAACTTCTCAAATATCCATCGCTGCATAGTATGGCAACGCCGCGTAAGATGATACAGTAAAATATGTCTAAACAGGAACCTGTACTAGCCAGAAACCTACCTTTACCGGAAAATTTCTCTGGCCCAAGTTGAATGGCATTTTATACGCATAAAATGGTACCTGTCCAACGCGGAAAGGAATGATTTTTCATGTCATACAGGGGGAAAACCTTTATAAAGTCCCGTGAATGTAATGCAAGTGGCTGGGAGACGCGAGATATTCTTAATGAAATGAAAGCATTTGAAAGCCTGTTTTAAATTCTCTATCACTGTGATGCGATTTAGTCGTGGCAGCCGCAAATCGAAGGAGAGCGGCTGTCAGTGAAGAATTCGACTTTGGTGTCGCTTGTCTCTCTAGGAATAGGCCATAAGGGAATTCCCTCCCTCACGACTCTGAGCGTGGGAAGGTGTACGGGCGTGTCTGCTATTCACGCACCTCCCTGCCCCGCGTTGAAAACTGTTTCTATACAATTAGAGACTATACTGATCGTGAAAAAGAAAAATAATGTTTAATGTAACAAAACAAAGATATATAAGGAATTAGTTTACGTTTGCATTGTATACATTTTAAAAAAATATTTAATACGCCTGTAACAAGTAATGTACTTCAGCTTCCGGGTCAATGACCCCCATCTCGATCAGGTTTTTGTCCAGTTTCCCTGATCCATTGAGCAAATGCTGAGATTGCCCCTTGTTTTGCTTCTAGACGTAAATGTAGCTTCACTGTGCGCACGTTTTGTTGAGCTCTCCTTTTGCTTGTAGTTCATTTACCGTTGAAATTGATTTTCTATAACTCGGGACAAAACATTTTTCAAATATTTTTATTTTTCTAAAATAATTATTTTCTAAATTAATTTTTTCGTTTTTTTTCGTTTTTTTTAATTTTTTTATTCTGGCCCTCAAGAAAATGTGCGCAGATAAATTTCTTCCCCCACACGTCATATACAGTTTTTACTGTTTTTTGACAAATAAATAAATAAATAATTAAATAAAAATAAAAATCATAACCCCTGTGCCAAATGCTCATTGCCCAAGGCCATGCGGGGATATCAGAAATAGTAGTAGGCCCACTCTGGGCTGTGATGCGTTGTACGTTGAAAGAATGAGCAATCAGTCCGAATGCAGCCACTGGGTAGTGAGTTGGTGTGTATTTTTGTGAGTTCTACAACCAGTTCAACAGAGGTTGAAAAAATTATAAAATTCTAAACTTAGATGAAAAGGTCAAAGAAGCAAGAGAAACTCAGAAGCTGTCAATGAAGAATCTCTAATATTCATTTACTAATGATTCTTCTTTAAATACGTTAATATATTTTAATAATTGTAATAAAGTAATGCAATTTACTACTTTCAGGACGGAAATATCATTGCTATCACAAGTGACATAAAATGGACAACCTTGCTTAAAACGGAAATCTCCTAAACCAATTTTTTTGTCCCGATCGATTCCGGCTTAGACAGACTTTACTGTAATTTTAAGTATTGTAATAAACGTTCGAACAAAATTATATTGCTCAATATTTTCCATTTTTCTGTCATATTACATTTAAATACTATTTTTAAGAGAGAAAACTTAATTGGGCTAATTTCAATTAACTCGATGCGACTCCAAGAAGAAACGCTCGTTTCCTTCTGTATTCGGAAATCAACATCTATTATGGCTGAGGCTACAGGGATCCCAGAATTTAAGATAACGTTCACAGAATACATTTCTCTCCATAGTATGCCTCACACAGTTTTTAATGTTTTTCGACATTAAATAAATAAAACATTAAGACTCGTAATAGTTCCATGTCCAACAAAGAGGAGAATTCAAAAGAATTTCACACTGGCAGCTCGTCAAACGAAGCAGTGGAAATTCAAATATGCAATCTCAAAAACTTATAAAAGTACGCTAAAGTACCTATATTTTTAAACTATTGTTCATTTTTTAAAGAACTAATTTTTACTTTCCCACTACGGAGTAGAAAGTTACGTAATACTGCGAGAAAGAACAGCGAATTTTTGACAGAAAAAACTCTTATTACAGGGCCCTGGTGACGAAAAAGGAGATAAATACTAAAAAGTTGCTAAATTAAGAAAAAAATCCTCTAACTATGGTGTAGCCTGAATCCATGTTTTGTGGGTCCTTGATACCGAAAAAATCGATTGACAGCATAACGTCTGTCCGTCCGTCTTCCTCTTAACATCGCTAGAGGCTAAACCGTTCAGCCGATTTTCTCCAAAATTGATATACCCCAACCAATATGGCTGATGTTGCGGCCCCTTGAATTTGAAAATGATATTTTAATTCTAGAGGGTACTTTTTCGGAGTCTTCCTACAACTAAAATATTGAAGATACAGATTTTTTCCTTTACAAAATCTGTTTCTTAAATATAGATTTTGAAATAAGGTCATGTAAAATTTTTTGAAAAAACTTTTCGCGTAATTAAGAGAAACAGTACGTGCTGTTTTAGCCCCACTAGTTGAGAACACATTTCATGTAACAAAAAATCTTTAACATCAACGTTGTGCATTTGCAATGTTAATTGTTTGTTTGCAATTTTCGAAAATACAGAGTGTGCCGAAAATGGGACCAACATAATTTTATTTACCTCACCAAATTAAGTTAGAGAGCTGGAACAAGTGTCAATTTGCAGCTATCTTTATGGCCTTTTAAATGATATACAACTCAATAGGGGTTGTGTTCAAAACTTTTTCAAATTTGAATTTAAAATTTTGATTTTGAGTTTTTTTCAAAATGCTCTTCTTCAAAAGAATTGAAAAAAATTTAAAATAATCCTTATAAGTTTCCAAACAGATGGTGCAAGTTTAAAAATGGGATTGCAATGGGTTCATATGGTAATCTTTACTTAAAATGCACAATATTTACTTACTCTAAATTTTACTGATTTAAAATGCATTTTATTTCAAATTATAAGCCCTAATATATACAAAGTATTAATTTAGTGTTTTTTGTTGGCGAGTGTCTAATTAGAATTTCTGACAGCGAGCTACTGCAGCACGGATCTGCAATGTTAAACACGAACTAGGTCCGCAGCTCTTGGTTGTGGTCGCTCAGCCAACGCTATGTTCGGGGTCTATCTTCTCAATCGGATTCGATGTGTCAGTCTTCGCTGAACACAAGACTCTATGATCGAGTCACATTTGACCTTAAGTTCGGGCGCGAAGCTTGGTGGCATGCGCAGTGGGTTTGATTCCCGGTCGGGCAAATTTATAGTGTGCATTTTCCTTGCAATGCTACAGTATATGTTGCTGTGTGACGATGAGAAAACTCACTTCTCAGGTTGAGAAGACCAGAATACGGCGTAGGGATGTCTTCGTGCTAACCACACGTACCCCCTTAACTCATGGCCACGAGGCCGGGACGCTGCTGGAAGGCCATGGCCCGTACGTGGGCTTTCGCGCCAAGTACAAACATAATTGTGAATTATAATGAAAACAATTAAGAACATTTCTTCTGTAACTTAATTATTTTTTATTTGTGAAGGTTTGTTTGAATTTTTCAATTTTTGTGTTTAATTTCTTGTATTTTTATCCTAAATTAATTTTTTGTACGCACATATTTAAAATGTCAACTATGGTTTGATTCAACATTATGTACAAAACTATAATAAAAACACTCTAATCGTAACATTTCAAACACCCTAAATATCACATCCCAAATATAAAATAAGTCAATAAATGGATTAACTGAAGATTTAGGGCTACATAACACCGTTTTTCAAAGTTTTGATCTTTTTATTGCATGTTTTTGCACGTTTTGGTGTTTTTACTGCAAGTTTGGGAGAGTTTTACTGCACGAAAATCATTAGTGGTCAGCATTTTACGGCTGGATCCCTCGATGAGGCCAGGTTGTTACGCCTTCAATTATGAGTAATGAGTTGATAGGATGGAAATGAGGGGTGAAGGGACAATTACAAATATGACCATGCCTACGCTTGACTCGAACCTGCAGCCTCCTCGGCGCAGACGACGGCTGCAACACGGGGCCGGTTTGTTGTTTTAATTATTAGGGCCGTCCATAAATTACGTAAAGCAAATTTTGAGTATTTTCAATACCCCTCTGTCCCTTGTAACGCACCCGTAACACGCGCTTGAACCCCCTAATTAATTACATAACGCTTGCGGCAATCCCCCTTTTGAATCCAAGAAGTGAAAATAAATTATAGTACAATAAAAACAATTTGTATTTTTTACTTGTGTTGAATATCAAAATTAATGATAATTAATGTAGAAATTGGTTGGCGATGCCGGCTGCACCTAACAAGAGGATTGGGGACAAGTTGTGAGTGAAATAAGAATGGTTGGGCGAGAAATGGTTGTGCATCTATGCACAAGCCATGGGGGGTGATGCAAGAGCAAGAATCTACATCGCCAATTTAAATGGATTCTCTTCATATCAGTTTTGAATATTTTCTTCGTAATCTTACAGATTAAAAAATAGTTAAAAAATATTTCCGTTTATTATATCAATTTACAACTAATAACTTTAGTTGGTTTTTTAAAACAAATTAATTAGTTAATAATTTTTTTAGTACAGGCCTTGAAAAAAATTATTATTTTAGCAATTGTTGAAAAATGTAGAAAAATAAATATCAATGTTACGTAACATTTAACTAATGAGCCATTCCACGTCAAATCGCACAAGAGTTGACACGACTTTTTTTAAAATGTATGATATTTTTTTTCTTAAATCTGGACATCAAAAAACGAGACACGTATTTTTTTATTTGCCTGAAAATTGATTGTTTGTGTAGTTTTGCCTAAATTAAATTTTGGAATTTATAGGTACTTCACAAAATAAGATCAATTGTTGCTCCGAATGTACTAACTATAAAAATTTCTGGTTTGTTTCATTTAATACTTTGAAATGTGTATTTTATTCCCCTGTAAATAAATTTTTCAAAATTTTTTTTTATTTTAAAACAATTATTTTTTTCAAAAAAAGTAAAATTTCTATATAAATTCGATGAGATAAAAATTTGAAAAAAATATAGGCGTGTTCCTTGTTCAATTTACTATAAAATACAACAAAAAAAGTGGGCACTCCACTCATACAGCTCTAAAAAAATCAATTGTAAGTATGAGGGCGCGCTCTGCCTACACATGCACTAACGAATTGTGTTCGGTCAGTCTCTGATGCAAGTGCTGAAGAACTAAAAACCGAATGACCGTCTGCCTGATTAGGGTTTGAGGAGTTATTAGTATTTCAGAAGTTCTCTCTGCCCCCGTAAGTATGACATTGTGTCATACATGTTTTTGTGGATAACATCGTGACTTGTGGGTCATCTATGTTCTCATAGGTGAGAGCAAAACGAACCATTCCACGTCAAATCGCACAAGAATTGACACGACTATTTTTTACATGTATGTAATTTTTTAAAAATAAATGACGACTCTATGGCATTCATTCTGGAAAGAAAAAAGAGGCACGTGTTTCTTTACTTACCTGAAAATTCATTATTTGTGTAGTTACGCCTATATTAGATTTTGGAATTTATGCTTACTTCGCAAAATATGATTGATGGATGCTCCGAATGTACTTAACATAAAATTTTTTGTTTGTTTCATTTAATATTTTGATATGTGTATTTTCTTCCTTTGTGAATTACTTTCTTAAAAAATAAATATTTCATTAAAAATGTAATTATTTTTAAAAAATGAAAATGTCTATATGAACTCGCTCAGATAAAAATTTGAAAAAAATATAAAAATATTTGTTGTGCAATTTTCTACAAAACACAACAAGAAAAAAAGTGGGCACTGAACACTAACAGATCAAAAAATCTATTAAAATTACGCGAGCGCGTGGTTCCTGCCCCTGCACCAATTTTGTTCAATCAGTATTTGATAAAAGTATATAAGAACAATAAAAAGAATGACCGCCTGCTTCATTAAAGTTTCAAGAAATATTAGTAACTCATATGTTCACTCTCTCTCCGAAAGGGATGGTGAAAACAAAACGAATTCTTCCACTGCTTTACCTCGTGTCAGCTAAACGAATTTTACTGCTGAGTCGCTTTGCGTCCTAGGGATGGGGTGCCCTCCTGACCTCGCTCGTGAAATACAATCAACCACTTGTCAAGGGACGTGAGTAAAATCTTCTCAACATCAGTCGCAATACGCACCTTATGAAGAGAAGAGTGATAGTGTTTGTTCTGAGAATCGTGTGTACACTGTGCAACATTAGTGGCGATCACCGTATGAGATACGATAGATGTTTCAATCCATTTAATTTTTCTGGTAACGATTTTTAGAAAAGAACATCTCCAAAACGCGTAAACCACGATTTGCTGTTGAATTTACAGGAGTCATTTGATTCGCGAATGTGCGATTCTTTTCGGAAGAAAGGTACAAGTAATCAGCTTCCAAAACGGCCTTTTGTTAGTGAAGGGAGTGTCGAGATCAGTGACTCTCCTGATATTAACGAAAGTAGCGGAACGTCCAGTAAATATACTGAAAAGTGTGGAAATCAAGAAAATGACAATTTAGGCTCTTCAGATAGTTCGTTAAATGTCTGCGAAATGAATAAAGAGAAGATAAGAGTTTAATTGCAATAGGAGAAACCCCCGCCAAGAAAAGAAAATTGGAACAAAAACGGTATCCCCATGAGAAATTTCAGAAAATACGATGTGCCAATACAGATAAATTTTTCACTTTGAAGATCCTTCTACTTCCATCGAAAAATCAGACTTTAGATACTGTTTAGAAACTTATCGATTCCTTTCATTCAACTTATGACATGACGTTGAAAATTTAAATTTTGACAATTTTTGAAAGTTGGACATACAATAAAATTAAACGACATTTTCCAGCAACCGAACGCATAAATAAAATTGTCTAAGTAGCTGGCTGAAGAAAATGGAATTTTGTCCAGACCTGAAGTAAATTCGGTAGGGCATTAAAACTGTGCATTATGACGAAAGTTCAGGAATTCTATGGTAAGCGAGTACTTGTATTTAAAGTGAGTTTTGAGGGACCAGAAAATTTCAAAATGTCAGTCAAGACATGAGTCAAGAATCCGCCATTTAATTATTTATAAATTTATAAATTAATATTTTTATATATTAATATACATAAATATTATTATTTATAAATTCAATCGTGAAGTTTCATCACCTCAAGAAGTATTTAAATTACTGCTTCATCTAAAGAAACCGACGGCCATTAACGCAAGAAACGCGTCTATTGCAGCAATCTACTACACACTGGTTCGTAAAATATTAATATCTTTTAAAGTTACCGAGATCCCACTTTGATTTTTTCTGGAGTTATCATCAATACTGTGATGCAACCGCCCACGTCTGATGCAGATTCTTTGGAACGGAATCGGAAGGGGGTCACACCACAGAATGGAAGCGCCGACACACTGATGGTATGACGGTCATTTCCGTTGTAGCAGGTGGGGACATGCGCTAAATTTATTTAAAAGGGGCGCCAAGCGCACGCCCACTTACCTGCGATTTTGCTTCCGGCGTTGAGCGTCTCAGGGGTGAGTGCCCTGGGTCGAGGGATTGCAATGGTTTCTTTGTGTTGAAATAATAAACACTTGACTCAGAATTTAGTCTTTTTCACCCGTCCAAAATGGCGGGGACACATTTATTATGAAAACTGTTCTTGCAAACACTGAATTACTGTTTTGGCTATCAAATAAGTGATGATGATGAAGATGACTTACAAGTTGATGATGGCGTAATGGCTACGTCACCGCGACGGGATTGCTCACCGATCGATGGACTGATGCGGCAGGACCCACAGGAGCGCCGCTGGAGCGTTGTAACGCCAGCCTCACAACTGTCCCTCGTGATGAAGGCGCCGGCGCTCGGGATGTCAGCGGTGAATGTCAGCGCAGCAATTACGTAGCGCTGGCGCGCGTCTCAGGCCGTCACACGATCACCTGGACCGCGTATGATGTTGGAAGCCAAAATCTGGCTGTTTGGAATAAATTCCGCGGTTGGACGAAGGCCGGGCAGGTCTCGTGGTGGTCGGCTCAATGTTTGCCTCTCACCAACCGCTATTGTCGTCTTTTTACCGTTGCTCTCACTAATGATCTCTAAAAACCGATGTTCGGCCGCTCTCGCAACTTTTAAGTTGTTGAAGATTTCGACTGTCCTATGCTATTCCTGCTCGACCACCCTCTCTCGTGTTTTTCGCCCGTTTGAAGTTTGAGCTTCTCGCTGTGTTTCTCCCCCCTTCTTTCTCTCGCACCATGCAAGGGTTATCACGTGCTTCCTGCCCTAGCGCTCTCATAGGTCGGTTTGTAGAGTTCCAGAATTTTCTATGTTATTTTGTGAGCTGATTGGATAAATGATCTCTTCCTTTCGCGGCCATTGGATGTCTTTTGTTTAGCACAGAGAAGTGCGCACATGGTTCTTCTGTCGCGGCATTTGATATGTTTATAGGACTTAAGGGATTATCTTGCTGCGTGCTAGCGCCAAGACCCTAACGTAGTTGTTCCAGAAGTCAATCATTCTGTAGTATGGACAAAGGGGGTGAATTTATGGTGGAGGTTTTCGGGAGGCCTGCGCAGCTGTGCGGAACTGATTCAAGCGGCGCGAGGGACGCGTTGTCCTTGCGAGCTTCTTGTTGATGTGGCGTGACGCTCGGGTGGCGAGTGCGATGGTCAAACGACACATCGCAATACTCTAGTGCGTTTATAAATATTTTTTAAAAATTTTTAGCTCATCGAGTTTAGAAAAATGTTCAGTTTTCAAAATTTGAAAAATTTTAAAAATTATAAAATTCAGGAAATTAAATATTTTGCCAAATCATAAAAATTAAACATGTTTTTAAGTTTCGAATGGAATTTTAACGGAATTTCTATAATTAGTGTATTCAAATATATGATATTTTTAAGTTAGTGATGTGCGTCATTTTTGGTAAATTTCATTATGCAATATTTCCAGAAATAATCAAGTTAGAAAAAAATAAAAATGCACATGTTAACTTATTTGATCCATATAACAAATAGATAAAAATAGAAAACAATTAAAAAAAGAAAAAATATGAAGGTCAAATTTTGATATTTTTTGTGCGATTTGACATGGAAAGGCTCTAATACCCTCTACCCGTATGTAGCGCCGCGTACCGCTGCCTCAGATCCCCTCCCTCCCTCCCCCTTTAGCGTTACACAATCTGTGGACGCCCATTATTATTATTGTTATTATTATTATTATTATTGCTCCATATCACGACTACAGATGTTATGAGTCGGCTGAATACAAAATCTACTCCAGATTGCAACCAGCTATCTAAGGAGCAGATCTAGGGACTGTCGGTGCCTCTACAATACTTTGGGCAAAATGTGAGCTGTGCCAAATAAAGCAATTATTTGCACTTCCCAGTCCTTTGAATGACCTGGAAGTTTAGCCAAGTTCTTACACAAATTTTGCGGAACAAATCCCAGAGCTCCGATAACTATCGGTACGACCTGTGCTTTTACGCCTCACATTCGGCTGATCTCAATTTCCAAACTCTTGTATTCAAGACGTTTCTCTGCCTCCTTGGTTACGACATTTTGATCGCAAGGCACAGCAACATCCACAAGTAGACACGATTTTTTCTCAAAATCCCGGATAACAATATCCGGTTTGTTTGCTGCTATCGTGTGATCCGTTTGAATTTGTTGGTCATACAATATCGTACACAATTCAAGCGATGTCACCGGTGAGTGTTCGTACCACTTGGGGCATGTATTTGGAAGTTCGAGGGCGGTACAGATCTGCCAGTGGAGGTAACTACACACCCTGTCGTGTCTTTTTAAGTATTCGGTCTTTGCTAGAATTGGACATGCTGAGACAATATGATCAGTGGTTTCTACTTGCTCCTGGCAAATTCGGCATTTGTCATCTTGGGAAATTTTGAGAACAGCTTTATCAAAATGTCGTGTTCTCAACGCCTGATCTTTAGCAGCTACTAGAACTGCTTCCAATTCTGGCTTCATTCTTCCCCTTTTAAGCCACATAAATGATTGATCTTTATTGATCTGCACCTTGTCCATTCTTTTTAGATATTGTTCATGGAGGGGTTTGTCCCTCCACGACTTCTTTAACATTTTTTGTGTCTCACATTTCATGTTTGGTAGTACCAGAAGTTCAGTCTCTGTGTTATTTGACGTGTCTTGCATAGTTTTCTTTGCATTGCTTTTTGCTACAGTAACAATGCCTCTGTTTCCCATTCTTCGGTCAGATTTCATGACCTGCCTCATTAGAGGGTCATCTTGATGGCTGACTACATACTTTCCCATTCCAACTATTGCATTTTGCCAGGAGGATTCAATTTGTCTGAGGCCTCTTCCTCCTTCCTTACGTGACACATAAAGTCTATGTACATCAGCTCGGGGATGGGCAACATGATGCATTGGTTTTTCGATCCGTGATGCGAATTTCCTGTTCAGTCCAGTCTACTAGTCCGAAACTGTATTCAGCTACAGGCACCGCCAAACTACCTATTGCTGATATTTTATTCCTTGAGTTCAGAGCGGACTGCAGGACAAGTCTCACTCTTCTGTAATACTCCTTGCGAATTCTCTCTTTCATTGTGTCGTTCGAGATGGTCTCACATTCCCCAATGCCCAGATATTTGTAAGTTTTACCTGGCTCAAGATCTTGAATCACAGTGTGCATATCAACTTCAATGCTCTCTGACGTCAGTTTGCCTCTTCTTAAATTGATTTTTGCACATTTGTCAAGACCAAACTTCATACAGATGTCACTGCTAAAGTCATTCACGACACGACCTGTCTCCCGACATGTGTGGCAGTGTAGTTCATGTTAGTGTAAGTTTGTGTATAAGGGGTGAGGATAGGACAAGGAAGAGGAAGGAGAGATCGCGCGCGGTCCGTGGCCTGTTTGTTAGTGCCTACTGCTCCGGCATTCGTCTGGCGTTGATCGGAGAAACCACGGAAAACTGCCTATCACAGCAGCCAGCCGCTTCAATTATCCTCCAGATAGCGGCTGAATTCGACTACGCTCTGTAACTAATATGGGAAATACGCGACTGGCCAGACTCGAGCTCTAGGACCTCTTGGCTCGAGTCGCTAGAAGTTATTAGCAGAATATTAGTTGGATATGAGTTGTGTAATTGACGCCGAGTAAGGACGTACGGGTCATTCCATTTTAAATCAACACAGTTTTTTACCTCACCATTTTAGATTCAGATGAAATTTGACACATAGGTAGTATGAATGAAGAATAAGGAAACTACAAATTTTGAGTAAAATATCTCCACCCATTTCTGAAATACATCCATGTAAAATTTTACAAAATTAGGTTCCCGAAAATTTTTAAATTGATGTAGAACCTCTCCAAATTAAGATAGGGAGCTGGAACAGGTGTCATTTTACAGCTCTCTTTATGGCCTTTTATGTTATATACAACTCAATGGGGTTGCGATAAAAAAGTTTTTCAAATTTGAATTTAAAATTTTGATTTTGAGTTTTTTCAAAATGCTCATCTTCAAAAAAATTGAAAAATTTTAAAATAATCCGTATATGTTTCTAAATAGATGGTGCAAGATTAAAAATGGGACTGCAATGGGTTCATATGATAATGCCACAATAGTCGGGGATATCGTACGAAACACATCCACGCGTAAGTAAACACACACACACACATTCACCTCTCCCCCCTTTCTCTCTCTCTTTCTCTCTCTTTCGTTTTTCATTCTCTCATACATACACACACACACACAAACCCGACCAATTAATACAATAAAATAACTTTTTATTTCTTTCTCGTCACCAAAATATTCAGGTCCTGTCGGCATAGCTCTTCGCAACATTGTGCACAATTCTCTGACTGTGAGGTCTTTAAATTATTCGGGAGGTCGTTTCCGTAACCGGATATTTGCGCTGCATTTTCCGAACTTCGATCATCGCTGATCATTTTCTGAACTTCGGATAGAATTGCGTCGCGCGCCGATTCATAAAAAATATCATGTTACAGTCACATTTCTGGAATGCGGCAAGGAATGAATTTGAGACTAAATTTACTTTCTATTACCAGTAAACCCAAGAAAAGTGTGAAGTTGATCGCTTTCTGATTATCGTTCTTGATTGACCAATAAATGCATTCCATTGTGGAAGACATTTTATACTCTTTCTAAGCGAATTATTATCACATAATTAGTTTATTATGCTTCAATACAATACAGAAACATACGAAGATATGTAAGGCGATCAAAGCAAGAAAGCAATACAAATAATTACAAATAAATACGAGGATTTTTGTGGAAAAACGGAGTTTCAGTGTCAATTTCTATCACGTATGCGGAGCGTCATGACACCAGCAAATGACGTACAAAAGCCTTCTGCAAAACCGTTAAGGAAAAGCGAAGAACACGTTGCTTCTGAGAAAATGTAGAACGCATTTTTTCTGCTGTTTCTTCTTCTTCTTCTTCTGCTGCTGCTGCTGCTGCTGCAAGCATTAGAACTTTCGTTCCGTTGCGTCTCCTTCTATTGGTCCATCCATCTTCTCTTCGGTCTTCCTATGTTTCGTTTTCCTCTTGGCTTATATTTCAGAATCTGTTTTGGTATTCTTGAGTCCTCCATTCTATCAATGTGGTCTCTCCATGCTTTCCTGTATTCATCAATTTTGCCATTTAGATTATAAATTCCTAGGTAGTTACGTATCTCTTCATTGCGAATCCTGTCTCTCCTTGTGGCACCAATACAACCCCTTAAAAACTTCATTTCGGCAGTCTGAATCCTTCTGCGAAGTTTTGTGTCCATGGTCCAGATTTCACATCCATATAGCCCACAAGGAACCGCTAAGGTTTTATAAAATTTCATGATCGTATCTTTCCTGACTTTACTTTTTAGTGTCCTAATAGTTCCACACATTCTGTTAAATTTTTCAATTTTCTTATCTGCATCAATCTCTCCTTTGTAAGACAGATCACAACCCAGGAACTTAAATGAACTTACTTGTTCGATATTTTGGCTGTTAACCACTAATTTACATCTAATTGGGTATTTCCCTTGGAATGCCATTGACTTAGTTTTTTGGACAGAAATCTCTAAATTATATTCTTTAATGATCATCTGCTGTTCATATAGAGCTCTTTGTAGAGTGTCTTCATTATCAGGTTTCATCACTTGGTCGTCCGCAAACAGAAGTGTCATTATAAATTTTTTATTATTAAAATTATGGGTGAAATTTAAAAACTCCATCTTCTGCTTCCATATTCTGATAGCATCGTCAAGATGAATATTAAAAAGTGTGGGTGACATGCAGCACCCTTGTCTCACTCCTTTATTTATAAACTCTTTAAGAATTTTACCTGATTTCATTCTTACATTAATTTGGGTATCTTTGTACATGTTTCGAATAACTTCGATTAGATGCCTTGGTATGCCTCGTCTGTCCATAATTGACCATAATTTTCCTCTCAGAACGTTATAGAAAGCTTTTACATAATCTATGAAGACCATTCATGTTTGTAGATTGAATTCTCGTCTCTTTTCCGTCGATAGTTTTAACACAAACGTATTGTCAAAACACGATCTCCCTTTTCTAAATCCTGTTTGTTCTTCCAGAATTATTGCTTTATTTTCTTCATTCTATTATTAATGATTTTAGCATAAACTTTATAAGTTGTATTCAGCAGACTTATATCTCGATAGTTTTCACATACCGTTCGTAATCCTTTTTTAAATATAGGAATGACTAGAGCAGTCTTCCATTCCGTTGGTATTATGTTGTGTGTCCAGCAGTTGTTAAATAGATCTAACAGCTTAGATTTTGCTTCAGCTGGGAGATATTTAAGTAATTCTATGTTGATGTTATTGAGGCCTGGTATTTTCTTATTTTTAGTATTCTTAGTGCTTCTAATTCAATAGATTCTAGTTGATCCACTGCATTAAGAAAGACTGGCGTATCAGATATTTCTTTTTCTTCTTCCTCTTCATCAGCATGCCATAGATTTCTACGGTATTTTATCCATTCTTTGTCATCTAATATCTGTAATTTTGCAGCATCTTTTTCATCGTTATTCAGGTGTTTCATAGCTTTATAGGCCATCAGTTGCCTCCCAAGAATATCATGCTCTATATTTGATATATATTTTTCCCAGCTGTCTTTATTTGCGTTTTTTACCAGGGATTTTGTTTTCTTGCATTGAATCTTGTAGAGTTCTAAGGATTGCGGGTCTTTGTTGGCTAACCATTTTAGGTATAATTTCTTTTCTCTGCTATTGCTTCGTTTAGATCTTCATTCCATATATAGAGTCCTTTCTTTTTGACTTTTTTCTTCTTTTTCCCTAGTACTTCTTCAGCAACTTTTTCAGTAAGAGTTCTGAGATCTTTCCATTCATTTTCTATATCTTGGTTCATTGTTGTATTTTTTAAGTATTGTTTTATTCTTTCTTGGTACAGTCTCGCTATGGAAGGGTCTTTTAGGAGATAACTTTTCCAACTTAAATTACGTAGGTCCGATTGAGCGCGATTTCCCGTGACGGACATGTCCAGAGCTATCACCAACCTCTGAGTCAGGCCCGAGCACAATACATTAATTTTGATCGATCGTGTCACTTGTGTTTAAAGGTTGCTAATCTAACATAATGTCATATGTAAGTGTCATATGCAGTGCCGAAGAACGTGTGTTTTTAATAGGAGATAGTATTAATTATTTATATAAAACTCCAAATAACTGGACTCCATTTACCATGAAATAAAAAAATGCTAGAAGTTTTATTTTATAACATATAGGAAGTGAAATGAACAGTTAGTGCAAGCTCTAAACTTGTGGTTCGTGAGTGCATGATATTTTGGAAGAAACCAAGAATTCCGACAAGAGCTAATCAGTATTGTTCGCAAAAACTTAACTTGTACTATTCGGAGTGAAGAAAATTAGAAAAAAACGCAAGCAAATATTTCGAAGCACCGTGGAAAGTTTAGAAATAATTTTTACAATCTATTTGATATTGCACATCCGAATGTTTTACAAATGATTACGTTGGAAGAAGACAGGATGTTTTCATTTCGGCAGAAAGAGTCAGGACGTAATAGCTATCTTGCAGGACTAGACGAACATCTCGCGGATAGAGAAGAAAGGGTGCTACAAAGATCAATACAATAAGAATAAAGATTACAAATTCTTTGCTGTGATAAAACTGCAACAAACACTTGACGTTTTGAAGGAGTATACGTCTTTCTTGAAGAAAATTTGGGCAGGGCATCGTTCTTTCCGTGCCGTCATCACAAATTCAAACTTATTTTATAATATGTGTTTGAATGTAAAATATGTAATGTAGCAAGCAATCACGACACCACTTTTTCAGCATTTTAAGGAAATCTAGAAAAGATTTCATTCCATTAATTTTAAAAGTGGCAAAGAGAATATGGGAATGTTCTTTAATGAGTCCGAAATTAAAGAAATGTTGGACTTTTATGAAAGTAACAAACTAAAGATACATTTTCCCAGGGTAATGCATCTAGCTCGATAGATGGCATGAGATATTTAATATTTGAAATGTTTCTGCTAAGATCAGAATCTAAACTATCTTGGGTAATTAAAAATTCCTTAAATAATATCTCCCTTTTGATTGTAACTGTTTATGTAAAACCGTGGCTTTAGGACAGTGCAACTGTAAAAACTCCTCATCGAGATGCTTTATAAAATTTCTAAACTCGCTTGAAAGAATAGATTCCATAATTTCACAAGCATTTAAAAAATGTAGACACCATATGTAGTATTTCTTAGAAGAATTGTCTGTCGAACCGCTTTCTGATGATGAAGTAGACGTTAAGAATCAAAATCAAAATGGTAGTGAATTTAGCCTGAGTAAATCTACACATGGAAGAGTGTTATATTCCTTTTTGTGAAAAATTGGATGGAGAATAGTATGGTAAGCTCAATTGTATCCCGATGACCGTTCTTTAATTTTTATTTCGAGCAGGCCACTTCGGACCACGCAGGTATGCTGAGGGAGGGGATCAGTATTACCCTGGATCCGATTGTTACTTCCCAGGGTTGTTAGCTCTAGGTATGGAAAATGAATGATGATGATAGTGGGTGGGCGCACATATGACATACACAAGTACACCCATGCCCGAGGCGGGACTCGAAACCACGACCCTGCGGTGCAAGATCGCCACGACACTACTGCTTTAGCGATTTCGACCACGGGGCCGTCCAGTTCTTTAATTATTAATTTGTTAATATACAATATATCTCTTAATTCATGTTAATCTTAATTTCAATAAAACAATAGCCGAATTTGTGTCAACCAAAAGCAGATATGTTCTCTTGCTTGAAGATGGATGCTAGTTTTATTCAAAACTGTCCTTTGACCTGGTAAAGCAACTCTTCATATTTAGAAGCTAATAGGTTATTTATAAAGTTGAAAGCTATGAATATCTACTCTGAGAGACCTATTGAATTAATGTAAGCTTTTCATGAACTACTGGACGACTTTCATGAGGAGCGAAAGCAATTTTTTGTGTTGTTCAAGAACATCGTTCACTGTACGCATATTGCGAGAATGAAGCACTGAAAAAAAGTATCCACAAGAAAGTTAAAACTATAACACAGTCTAAAGATTGAAAATGAATTAAATTGTAATATAAAATTATATATTAAAAATGTATCAGTAGTTCTCCACTGACTTAACCCAATAAAACCAATGATCCCTAACATTCAAATTTCGCGCTGAAGTCGGCACGGGTTAGTATCGACATATTATGATGAAATTTTATTTTCGAGTTAATTTGATCAAATGGAAAATATTTAGGGGGTGAGCCCAAAAAAATGGGAAAAAAATATTTTCGGGCAATAAAAGGGACACCCTAGGCCTCATGTAAAGTATCCCCAAAAATTAATGAATGTTTTTCAAAATCTCAAATCTTCCACTGGAGACTGATCTACAGGGGTTTCTTCAATTTTTAAAAAAAATCCTATATATGGTTTAGGCGCTAGAGGTGTTCACAGACGGACGGACATACGGTGGTTTTGCTTTCAATTGTTTTTTCGGTATCAAAACAGAGATTCAGGCTACATCACGTGTTAGGGGATTTTTTTCTTAATTTAGCAACTGGATTTATCCACTTTTTCGTTGTCAGGGCCCGGCAATGATTTTTTTGCCGAAAATTCACAGTTTTTTCGCGCAGCATTACAAAACGTTCCCCAATACTACGTTTATTACTCCGTATATACGTATGTATTCCGGGAAGTAAAAATGATTGTATTGTTGTTTTTGTTTCTTTCAGAACTTTTAAATGCAGATAGAAAAACTATATTTCCATTAAAAAATCAAAGTAGTGTAAGTATTTTGAAAATTAAAAGTGCAAGAAACAAGCAAATGAAATATGTTGCTTTCCCCATCATCCACAACAACTTGTCGCAAACTGCATCCTGATAGTCGAACTGTTTCTTGATGTAATTTAGGTGCTCCGTTCTGTATCTTTTGCGATATGAATCAACTGTTGAGCCTCAGCGAATACTGTAACGTTACACTAGAGTTATATCGGAAAGGTTACTCAGTGAGAGTTAGTGTAACAGCGTGACTTGAATCTTACTCGTCGCAAGCCACGTGATGACGATAAATGGAATTTGTTGCAATCTGAGGCAGAGTATGCTGCTATCTTTATATTCGCATGATGCAACACCTTGTTAATGCGTTCCTCTTGTCGAACAAATGCCAATCAATTTCACATAATGGAAATTTAGCTTTAGAAACACGCTTTGCTGTTAGAGTTCGGAATTAGTACTTCCATTTATCGTAGTAGGCTACAGTCTTCGTTTGTCTTTCTTTCTAGAAACGTTATGCAAAAAGTATCTTTTCTTTTCCCGCGATTAAGGTCACGTAATTGTCTCGTATCGTTTTACCATCCCCCTTGCAATAAACTCTTCAGAGATCAGAAGACAGTTTTGAATTACGTGCAGGAATCGTACATATGAGTGCGTTATGCGTATCAGCCTGTTCGTTTGGATGTACCACTTCCCTTTCCCTTTGGCGCTGGGCCAATACCGTTCTCACTCCCAGGCTTGCGAATCGGTCAGTCTTCTCAATAACCGTGCGCCAGGGAGCGGTAGCGGTATGAACAATTTCGTTGGTAACTGCAGCTGAGCCATAAGAAATCAAAAGCTCGAAGAGACGGACACCACTGCCGGATTCGTAACGCGTGTGCGGTCTGAGTGGTTCTGTCTAATCCTTATTGCCTTGTACCTATCAGTTTTCATATTTTGACACTATCATCTACTCCTTCCGAAAAGGGGACTTTTAATACGCTTTGTCGTTTTAATACGTAAATTCGCTCCCGGTTTTCCCCCACTGTAATTTTCTACAAGCGAGAACATATTTCGTATTTTTGTAGTCGTTCTGGGATCAACGATGCGAACGTTTCTCGCTCCGCCCAACAGTACTTCAAATTTGAATTGCACTTGATCGATTGTTGTTTCTGGACACGTCAACTGCTACGGTCATTAGTTCCGTTAGTGTAGTGAAAGTTTTATCGCGGAAGGTGGCGGTGTTCCTCCCTCTCTGGATGGTAAGATCCGGCGCGTCGGCTTGCGGGAGATTTCCCACTCCAGGAATCTCCCCTAGCGGCACGGCCGGGACAAGCTTTAAGCTCTCAACTGATACTCCGTCAGATGTGGTAGTCTAATGCATGTGTGTGTGTGTGTGTGTAAGGGGAGAGGATAAGACTAGGAAGAGGAAGGATAGGTCGCGCGCGATCAAAGGCCCGTGTGTTAGGGTAATGTTCTGGCATTTACCTCGTATTAATCGGAGAAATCACTGAACATTACCGATCAGCGAAGCCGGCCGCTAGAATTCTCCTCCATTCACCGGCAGAATTCGACCTATTAGCTAATGTCGAAAATCCGCCTCCGTCGGGTCTGGAACCCTAGGGCCTGCCGGTCGCTGTCTCTGCAGAACAGCAGCAATGCTGGCTCCGAGCTAATCTCAGCCGGTATTTGAATTTTGAAATCATAACTTTTGATGCTAACTTCTCTGAATTAACGACTGTGTCGTCCTGTGAGCGAACCGATTTCAGCCTTATCCACCCTTCCTATTTCTCCTCCCTCACGCGAACATTGCCACTCTTGCCTTGCTTCTGTAGGTTGCTCCGGCCGCAGAAAAAGTGTTCATTGCTCTCGATGCAGAATGCGGTTCCCGCTGCGCTCAAATCTAAGCTCTGGGGACACGAGTTTGTCTATCCAAGACTCTAATAATCATTTATCTATCTCTAATGAACAGAGAACTGTTGGGCCCAGCTCTAGGGGCTTTCGCCACTTTCCAGCCACGCGTTTTACATTACAACGGTGCTGAATCAGTTAGGCGTGGTGGTTACGACCGGTCCACCGTCCCTCGATTCACTTGGCCGACCCTTCCGCTATTTAAGACGCCCCACTCTGCCACTCTGCTTTGCGACTCATCGCGCAGTGGTCCGAAACGGATGGAAGGCTGCGCGAAGCAAAGAAAGTAAGCAAGAAATTTGTGAGATGGACCTGTTATCACAAGCTGCTTATTGGAGGTTGCTGTAGGTCAGCTGGCCGCGCATGAGCTGTTATCGCGCTATCATGCTTGCCGCACAGTGTAAACTCTGGGGCCATAAGTCTGCCTATTCATGAGTCTAATAGCCATTTACCTATGCAACGCTGTTAGCCGTTACAGAGAAACGTTCGGTTTGGACGTGATTACCACTGCGTAGATGAGGGCGATGGAGGCAGGGACTGGTTGCGATGACTCAGAGGCAGCTTTGTCGTCTCTACAGAGACGCTGATCGTGATGTGTTTTGGAGTCGAGTCCTGACAGTGGTGGATTTTGGCATCTATCTACATAGCTATGTCGAATTCGACCACCGTCGGTGAATTCTAGCTGTAGGCTGCTCTGATCTGTAGTTTTCCGTGGCTTCTCTCATCAATATCAGGGGAATGCCGAAGTACTTCCCTATCAAATGGGCCATGAAGCGCGTGCGAATTTTTCTTGCTCATTCTCGCCCCCTTCTCTCTCCCAACACTTAAATGCAATACATTATCTCACATATAGGGAAGCCTGTCGGAAGCGTGGAAGTTGTCTCGGCTGAGTCTGTCACGCTGGCGGAGATACATGAAGAGGAAAAATCCCGGAAGCCAACGTGAAGGTCGGCGCATTATCTCACGTTCCAGCGGGAAGGGAGCATTGCCCCCTCCATTCACTTCTCTTACAGGGCCGTAATAGTTGTATTTAAATATTTTTCTTTTCTGCCTATATTACGTATTATATATTACAAGTTGGTCCATCATTCATAAGACAGAAATCATTTAATCAGCTTTATATACAAATTTTTTTCACAACGTTTCGGAAACATATGGTTTCCATCATCAGGTGATGATTCTCACCTGATGATGGAAACCATATGTTTCCGAAACGTTGTGAAAAAAATTTGTATATAAAGCTGATTAAATGATTTCTGTCTTATGAATGATGGACCAACTTGTAATATATAATCCGTAATAGTTGTCCCGCCCGGAAACAAAAACCATGATCAAGATAGGCCGTCTGTTTTGATAAGAATTTTCAGTGGCTTCATCGAGGTATGATTGATTGATTGTTCATGATTCTGAGCGCGTCAACAACTTAGGTCATTGGTCCCGTAAGTGTAGTGCGGGTTTTCCTCGGGAGGTGGCGGTGATATTTTCCCCGCTGGATGGCGAGATTCGACGCCGACCTACCGTCGACTAGCGGGGTTTCCCTCAACCAGGTATCTCCCACCCGCGGGGCACCCCCCCAGCCGGGACATGCCCTGACCTCCCGACCGGTCTCCCTGCATGTGTGGTAATGTTGTGGATGTTAGTGTAAGTGTGTGTGTAAGAGGAGAGGATAGGACAAGGAAGAGGACTACCGATCAGAGCAGCCGGCCGCTAGAATTCTCCTCCAGATAGAGACTGAATTCGATCTAGCTGAAAAGCTAGTGTCGAAAATCCTGCCGCCGCCGGGACTCGAACCTGGGACTTCCCGGTCAGAGGGACTGCAGTTACTTCAGTTGAAGCACTGCGCAATCTCTCCCGGTGCAGGGCGCAATCTCTCCCGCATCTAGGTATGCCGGTGCAGTATTTTAACATCGGACCACGTGCCGCATGGTAACTTTTCCTCTCCATCCTTACAATAGAGCGAAGGGCAGAATCCCCATCCTCATATGATCCCCATTAATCTAAGAAAACCTACAAGCTTCAGTGATCTAGGAAGTGAGTATTATCTGCGAGACTCCCGAATCTCTGTCGGTTGGACGTTGCGTCAATTGTGAAAGATACAAATTAGATAAATACGGGGAGATGTGAGTTCGCGTCCTAACACGTCCTAGGTAATAAAATAGTGAAATGATCGACTACAATAATTTGCAAGTCGCGAATTGACGAGGTAATGAAATGAGAAATGAAGCATTCAAGAAAAATTTCTTTTATTTGTTTACTGGTACGTTATTGCTTGTTTTTGCCTTCGATTCGGCGTCTCATGTACTCTGCACAACATACCTGGATCGAGAGCATCGTGGTAACGAGGGAAATTCGGTAACTCTTGAAAGACGCTACATGTGCTCTTATGGTGGAATTATGAGAGGGAAATATCCAGATAAGCATCAGACAGCAGATAAGAATACATTACAAACAGAGTAAAGTTAGCATCTAGTTTAATAGAAAATAAGCAAATCTGAATCCTCAAAAGTAGGTAAAAAATTAAATATTGTATGTACCACGGGCGTTGTCTGGTTCTAATGATCTTGGGCGACTAAAATTCCTCGGGCCGAAGTCCTTCAGTTTTTTTGTCGCTGCTCGATCATTAGATGCCTTAAAACGCACTTGACCCGTAAATAACTATTTTGAAATGAATTCGTGCGAGTCTGCGGTGACAACTTGTTCGAGCGACAACTTGCCTGCGTGCAGTGACAACAAGAAGAGAGGGCAACTACATTTTTGGGTCCTCTTTTTCATTGAACTTTTTTATATACGCATGATATATTATACTACAAAGAATGCTTATTGCAATGCTTATGCAATTATAACTTTAATAACACAATAGGTTTAATTCATTTTATGTTCAACCATTTATAGGGTGCCAGGCAGAGCTTCCTCTCGAAATGGGGAAAAAAAATTTCCCAGATTGCCAAGAAGAAAGGGGAAAATCAGTGTTTGACCATCTTTAAGGAAGTATTATGTAAGGTCTCTTTCAAAATTTTAAGCGGTAACGGTACCCTCCCCCCCGTCTGCGCCCGTCTCTGAGTTCCGAAGAATGGGTTTTATAAGAAACAACAGTAAACTACTTTAGGAACAAATTGTCAAGGAATCCCAGTGAGAAAAATGAGATTTTAAGCTGACAATGAAATGCAAAATTCCCATGGGACAAAATATCCCAAAACAATATGTTGCGTATTTAACGTTAAGTGTATTATTTGCTGCAAGTTCTGTAACAGAGGAGGTACCTCCTGAGTTTTGGTTTCTTTTTGTAAATTCGTTGATTATTTCAAAATTTCCTGGCGTGTCAACGCGAATGACCATTAGTCCCGAAAGAGTAGTGCTTGCTTGTATCACGAGACGTGGCTGTTTTCCCCCGCTGGAAATGCGATCCGGTGCTAACTACATGTCGGCTTAGAGTTTTCCCCAACTACGCATCTCCCACCAGCAGTGCACCTCCCCAGACGGGACAAGCTCAAAGCCCCGACTGGTCTCCCGGCGCATGTAGTAGTGTAGCACATTTAAGCACAAGTATAAGAAAGGGGTAGGATAGCACAAAGAAGAGCAAGGGACGATTACGCTCGGTCGGTGACCCGTTTGTTGCGGTACTGCTCCGGCATTCGCCTGGTGTTGATCAGCGGAACCACAGAAAACCACTGCTCAAAGCAGCCGGCTGCTGAAATTCTCCTCCAGACAGCGGCTGAGTTCTTAATTCGAGCTTGTGCCGTTGAAAATCCTGCCACCGTCGGGACCCGTATTTGAGGACCTGTCAGCCAGAAGCACTTCACTGACATCAATTGATGCCCTGAGCCACCTCAGTCAGTGATCCATTTTGTTGTGTTCCACATCGTTTGAAGAGAAGGCGCAGTTGGCAGGCGTGCGAAGACCCCAAACCCATCCCCAATGCTTGGGTCCACAGCTGACTGAAACTCGTGTTGTGAACTCTCAACTACATACACCAAGCTGTTGCCACCGGACGTCCGTTAGGCTGCACGCGGGCAAGCGCGCTACTGACGAAAAATGGGGGTAGAATTATGTGTGACCGGACGAATGACGGAGAGGGAAACTCGCTTCTTATTTTCTCTTTGCTCCACAAGGTCTGTGACATCACTTGCAAAAGAAAAGAGAAGTCAAGTATCACTGATTTGAATTGTACGTTTTCTGTTAAGTCTTAAAGTTTCTTTCTGACCGCGCATGCCTGCATTGACTTAATAGAGTTTTGTTACGGCTGTCAAAGTCGTATAGCAGTGTTGTCATGGTCGATGCCGCGAGCGGGAGTCCGTGGCACGAGTGCCACGACGAAATCGCCTCTCCACGCAGTTCATCTCACCGCCGCAAGAGAAAACGCCATCATTATTGTAAAACGGCGGGGTTACTAAAAGTTTCCTCTGGACTCTAATGGCGCAGAGAAGCTCGTGGCATGGCACGGTGCCGCGAGGCATGCCACTGCCACCAGTAGGAGACCTTGACACCACTGTCGTATAGCAGTAGGCTTTGAGACTCTGAACAGGCAAACACATGGCCCCAGAGTTAAAATTTGAGGTCACCAAGCGTCACCTTCAAGTGATACTACAATAGAAGAGCGGGGTCTCGCGGGCGCTGTTTTTTCTCGCTCCGCCAGCTGACCTACAACAGCCTCAAATACGCTGACGCGGCCCGTGATAACAGATCTCATCGGCAAATTGTTTCCTTTCTGTTTCGCGCTGCCTTCCAACCGTTTCGGACCACTGCGCCATGAGCGCGCACAGCGGAGTGGCAGAGTTGCGGACCACTGTGCGATGAGTCGCAAAACAGAGTGGGAGAGTGGGGCGACGTACGCAGTTGGTCTCGCTGTGGCAGTCACGTTCCTCCCTGCTCAGGAGGATATTGCCCCGAGCCCGAAGTGATAAGTGTAACTTTTCACTCGACATATCATGAGCTGGTAGCTCCTAGTTGGGGGAACTCCCTACCCTGCTTCCTAGGGGGTTGCCTATAAATTATGTAACGCTAAGGAGGGGGAGGGGGTATTACGCAGCGTTACGCTTCGTTGCATAGGTGTAGGGAAGTATTTGTTTAATGTTACATAACACTGATATTTATTTATTTTTACTTTTTTCAATATTTACTGAAATTATTTCTTTCTTTGAGTCTTTTACTAAAACATTCAGATATTAACTAATTTGTTTTAAACCTATAAATAATTTGAATTTATTACATGTAAATTGCTACAATAAATGCAAATATTTTTTCATCAGTTATTTATTGAATCTGTTAGGTTACAGAGAAAATATTCAAAAATTGTATGTACTATATTCTCGAACCCATTTAAAATGGCGCAGTAGACTTTCGCTCATGCGTCAACCACCACAGCGCGTGTGCTTGTGATCAAATGTTTCCTCGCCTATTCGTCCTTCCTTCGCCCACAACGTGTTCCAATCTTGTTGTTAAGTGCTGTCAGCATCGTCAACTATTTTATACTTTAATTATCATTAATTTTAAAATATAACACAAGTAAAATGAATAAAAATTGTTTTTACTGTGCTATAATTTATTTTCATTTCTTGCATTTACAAGAGGGGGTGTTGTTGCAAGCAGTACGTAATTATTTAGTCGGAGTTCAATCGCGCGTAATGGGCGCGTTACAAGGGGTGAGGGAGTATTGAAAATACTCCAGATTTGCGTTACGTAATTTATGCACTGCCCCTAGGTTGATAGACACAAGCATTTGGAAGACCTATTGGAGCATACGCGCGTTAGTTTTAATGCCAGTCGGAGTGACCATGCGGTCTCAAGGGGGATGAGAATGCAATAGAAAAGAGCGTCTATTTCAGTATATTGAAATCCGTATATTAAATTAAGTGGTGTATGAAAGGGCAGCTGCATACAATATTTATTTATTTATTTTCGTAGGTGGTTTTATTTTTTTAAGTACACTTTTCCGAATTAATGTTCTGTTTGTCCACTTAATGCACCCAAACAGAGGAAGGAAACTGCCTCATAAAAGCAGTCGTCCGCCAAGGATTTTACAGTTATCCATACTTTAAGAACATTCAAAACAAAGGAGTTATAGCTAGAGATAGCAGATGAGTACTCCTACTCGAAGAAGGGACATTTTTATTTTTTTATATATTTATACAGTAAAATCTGTGAGGCGCGCTTCTCGCTCCTACAACGGTGTTACACAATTACCCAATGTAATTAATCAATGTAATATTTTAATTCTTAAGCACATGTATTGTAAACATATTACATTATATTATAATATGATGATGAAGGGAACGCTATGGAATACTTTAAATTAGGATGGATACACAGAGGCTCTCTGTAAATTTTAATGCAAAGAGGTTCTGTCTTAGATCCACCAACGCAGGCATGTTCGATGTGACCCGAGGTCAACATCGAATTCGATATTTGGCCCAGACGTCTGGCGGCTTCTGAGGCACCATTCAGAATTTGCACGTGTTCCGCCGATAGGTCCGCTTAACACTATCAGACCGGATGGAGTGGGTAGTATCAATATCCCACACGCGCAGGCACCCAAGCCGTAGACATGTACTCAGCAGAGACGATTACGAATGAGTAAATATAGAAAATGCTAAATAAGGTTTTCCATAGCCAACGGAGTTTCCCCCACCACTCCAGGAAACTCCCTCCACCATCATCCCTTCTCTCAATACCTAATTATAATAATTAGCTCCCCTCCACGAAGGCTGTATTATATATGCAACTGTAACCAAGCGCACAGCGACTATGGCACTGGCCAACGGAGGCTTGGCTACCGTGTCATGGTACATAACTTTGTATCACTTTAGTTTTATAAAGACCTCTGTTATTATTCAGAGAAAACGCTCTCTTCGTTATTATCCTCGTGCCCGCCTGGCACCACCAAGTCCTAACATCCGATCGTCTCTTCGCCTGGGGAATCAGAAACTAAGTCTTTCTGAGAACTCACTCACATAAATCTAAATATTTGTTGCATCGCTAGTTCTGTTGCTTCTTTACGCTACCATACCATCTGAGAGGCAGCGGAGCGCAGCATGTTACACCGGAAACGATTGGGACAAAAAATTTTCCGGTTTAGGGAGGTTTCCGTTTTATGCAGGATTGTCCGTTTATGACATTTTTTATGTTGATATTTCCGTCCTGAAACTAGTAACATGGCTTTTTTATAATTATAGAACGTATACTAACATAAAACTCATTTATGGAAGAAATCACCAATAAATGAAGATTAAACATAATTATTTCTGACGATTAGGTAAAAAGAAATATTTCACGACTTCTTCATTTAAATAATGTTACTTTTTTCAGCATTAATCTACAGTTTTTGCTTTTTGGGTTTCTCTCTTACTAACACCTTTTCAGTTGTTTTCTTAAGTTGAAAAATTTTAATACGTAGAGTTTTATGTTTTTTTCCAATCATTGCCAAACTGGTTGTGAAACTCATATAAACACTTCACCTTACTGGCTAGTGGCTGCACTCGGACTTCTCGCAGACTCTTTCAGTGCGTCACAGTCCAGAGTACTAAACTGCGATTTTTCTAACTCTGCCTCTCAAGCCCCTATGGCCACGAGTATCACACGGCATTTTGCGTCTTTTCCGGTCGTCCCTCTAGAAGTCGCATGATCGCAAGTGCTGCTTGATACGGTCGCGACCATGCGATATCTAGCGACACGACTGAGAAAAATGCCAAATACCGTGATATATTTCATCATGAAGACGGGCCTTGAGAGGCAAAGTTAGAAAAATCGCGCTCTAGGTCTATCTGATACCCTCGCATGGCCTTGAGCAATTCAGCTCTGGTCAAGGGGTTACGATTGCCAACGCGAGCCAGGGTAAATTGAAGCTATGCCCTTACACCTACCCACCTTAGAGAGTCGGGAGAGAGGAAATTCCTCGATGGCCTACGCCGTGAGAGACAAATGACCTCAAGGTGAGGTCATTTGTCTCTCAGTACAACCATAACAGCGGGAGCCCATTTCCTTCACTGTGCGGTCACGTGTGAAACATAACGTGGGCAGAGATATTAAAAGAGACTTGCAAATGCATTCATTCCATTAAGAGTAACTCGCGTCTCTCTGCGAACTGCATTAAATTAACAGAAATTCCGTTTTATGAAGGTTTTTCCCCGTGCAGGACATGAAAAACCGTTGCGTTTCCGCGTTGGACAGATTCCGTTTTATGCTGTGTAAAAATGCCATTTAACTTCACGGGCCGGAGGAATTTTCCGGTTAAGGCAGGTTTCCGGCTTGTACAGGTTCCGGTTTAGACAGATTTTACTGTATTATATTTTTAAGACGGTGGTATTTAGAAAAGTACTGATCGACACCCAGCCGATGACATTAAATAACAGACTTGGTTGTTTATTTGTTCTTAATCGGCATAATGGGATATAATTGAACTAATCTGTAATCGACTTGATAACTTTGACTCATTATAGTGTTAATTACTTATTACATTATACTTAATGAATTATTTATTGAATTACTTATTACACTATACTATGCTACACTATTACACTACGCTATTATGAATTACTTATTACATTATACTCATTATAGCAGTCGCGGCTCGCGGTTTTCTGAATGGGGAAGGCTGAAAATGTTTAATTGTTTGGGGGGGGGGTCCTTCAATTCGGAGGGCAGTACTAGGTTTCAATTTTTAGGGAGAGCAGGGGGGCCTGTTCTTTGACACAGTTTTATCTAGATATTTCATTAGGACTCAGCTTTTAAATAGTATTGTATTTCTAAGCACTATTTCTTCCGATGCATACATAAGGGAGAAGCGCCCCTACCGCGATTTTGAACTAGTTGAAACTCGGTGTTACTCACTGAGCTGCATAGTAATGCTATCTGGTGAGCACTCCCTTCAGACGCCAGGCCCCACGCTCTGCCCAAGCTTGAAGACTGCCAGACGGCAGCCTTCGTTCGCCCATAAGCCCGTGCAGTGAATGCATGACGTCACGCCTCGTCGTTTTACACAGGCCTTATGACGGAACAAAGTGGGAGCCTAACGCTTTTCTATTCCCTGCCAACAGCTTCAAATGCGTTACGGGCGGCCGTTAACGAACCGACGAAGAAAATTTTTGACACGATTGTTATATAATATAACTCGGAAATCCATTATTAATAAATAAATTCATTTGCAAATATATTTGTAAATTTCTTTTGGGTGGCGATTTTTATAGGGGAGTCTCCGCCTTACAGCCTTTAATGACGAGCCGCGCCTGCACTATAGTATGAATGACACGAACATACACTCGCTGTGCCTGCCTGAGTATTTCCTACATTTGCTCGTGTTGGTGATTACGGCAGGACAGGCACTGAGCGGAAAATCCGTCGTAGTTGGTGGAAAAACGCTCAGTCAGCCAGGAAGCCCCTTATATAGTTCTATCTAGGGGTATTGCACTATACATTGTAGATAGAAATGCTGTTTATTCATTGATTTGATGGAGTTTCGGAACACGTTAACTGCACGCTGATATACAAGTCGGCTTTCCTCTCCAGGTATCTCCCCCCAGAAGAGCACTACCCCAGTATGGAGTAGTTCCTGACTGGTCTCTGTAATATAGTGCACGTAGTGTGTGTGTGTGTGTGTGTGTGTGTGTGTGTGTGTGTGTGTGTGTGTGTGTGTGAGAGAGAGAGAGAGAGCGAGAGAGAGAGAGAGAGAGAGAGAGAGAGAGAGAGAGTAGACGACAGGTCAAAGTAGAGGAAGAAAAGATGGCTCGCAGTCCGTGGCGCGTTTGTTTCGATGTTGCTACGGCATTCGCCTGGTATTGATCTGAAAATTACCTATCAGGAAAAAGGAAAACTACTTATCAGAGCAGCCGTCTGCTGAAAATCTTCTCCAGACAGCGTCTGAAATCGACCTAGATGTAATTTAGTGTCGAAAATCCGAACGTCGGGATTCGAACCCTACTCTCTGAATCTGAATCAGTGAAATTGTCGCTGATTCAACCAGTGAGAGCCGAAGTCACTGATATTTTCAGTCGAAATGTGTAGTTTTGCTGACAATCAGCGAATATGCGAACCTTTTCATAACGACCGCCAGCATTTCACTGGTCGTCAGTGGTAAAAATGTCGCGCCACCATCGCTCACTGATCGTTCTGTCGTTCACGTCCTGCTGTTTCAACGATTTAAACAGTGAAGTTTCACTTATTCAAAAAGTGGACTCGATTTTCACTGATTTGTTCAGTTCAATTCACTGATTGTCAGTGGCTGGGTTATAACTGACACCATCAGTGAATAGTCACTGTCAATCAGTAGTTTTTCACTGATTCAGACTGAGAGAGTAGGACCTCCCGATCAGAGACGCTGGAGTGACGGTGGCAATGCTGGCTGTGAGCTAGTAAACTAGCCTATCATTTGATACTCGTATGAATTCTCGCGAAACCCAGAGCAGCCACGGTGTCAGATATAGAGGTGTGTTAACTAGCCGCCTTTGGGGCAAATTTTCTGAAGCCAGTTTGAAGCTCGCTCCTCGCTTGTCCGAACGGTGCGCACGATCGGTTTGGGTCACGGTGTAAGATATACTTCTGAAGATTACATCTTAAACTGTGGTTATTACATAGTTTTACAAAACATTTCCTACCCATTTTCGTAACTGTTCGCTTTAGACTTTACCAATTCCACCGCGAAACGACAAATCACTGATTTGAAATGTGAAATCAGCTGGCCACAGAGCTGTCGAATGGATCACGACCAATCACGACCTTGCCCAAATCAGCCCCAAAGATCGCAGCGCTATATGCGAGAACTGTGAGACCTAGCCTCACATATGCTTCAGTTTTAGACTGGGTGTGAACACACCTGTATATCTGACACCGTTGAGCAGCTAAGGAAGCAGCGTTGCTGCGTCGTCCATTGGGCCCAGTGTGGCCCGCGCCGCGGAGCGTTGACTCGTGGCTACGGCGCGGGCGGGCGGGCGGGCGGGCGCGCGCGCATGCCGCGTGGACACCCCACCCACTGACCTCCGCGCGCGCGCGAGTGACCTCCGAGAGGGTGGGAGGGCAGACGGGCGGGCGGGCTGGCCTGGCCCGGCCCGCGCCGCGCCGCGCCGCGCCGCGTCCACCGTCTCCGCGACGCGGCCCAGCCCGGCCCGGTCGCCGCAACGACCAGTGTTGGTTATATAAATAGAAGGGGACAAGAGAAAGAGCGGAGCCGCGCGCAGCGGCGGCGGGCAGCGGACACGCTGGATAACAGCGTCCAATTACAACGAGATCGTAAACCCGCGCCGCGCCGCGTCGCTCCGCAGCGACTCTTGGCCGCGGCCCGGGGTTGGCCAAAAGCACCGCTCGGACCCCAGCCACGAAATCCGCGCCCCCGTACAATGAAGGTGTGTGAGCTCTTATAAAGCTTTTTTCTCCCAGGCATTTGTAAGTGTAAATTAATATTGCTTACAAACAATCATATTAATGTAATTAGAGCAGTCATATATCCTTCGGTGTCGCACTGTTCACATCGGCAACTGCGGAGCAATCCCGGATTGGCGGTGTCTCGGAACGTGACGCATTCTGTAACCCGCACATAACTGTTAATGTTGAAAATATATTAATTTGCATATAACTTGAAAAAACATAAGATACGAAAAAATAGATAAATGTTCAAATAATAATAAAAATTATGTTCAAGTGTAGTTTCATTGGCCTCCTGGAGCTTTGTGAATCCCCTTGAGTTTCATGGGAGATTCATGAGCGATGTTCCGGCTGCCCCCCTCTCCTCACGCTGCCCATGGGCGGGTGGGACGGCGCGGCGGCGAACGGCCGACTCGACTTGCAGCGGGTCGTGTTTCTCCTGCATCTCTTATTTCTACTCCCTCAACTTTTTTTTCTAGTTCTCGTCTTCCCCTTATACGCTGCTCCTTTTATTTCTCATCACCTAATTCTTATTACGTACCTCCTCTTTTTCCGTATTGATCCCACTCTGTCACCTTTTCTTTCTTTGTCTTCTGTTTCTCTTACTTTCTATCTACGTCTTCTCTTTTAATTTTATCTTACTTTTTCTGCGTATACTTTTGTTAATTCTTTCTGTGGTTCTGCTCATAAATGTTCTAGATTTATTGTGCGCACGTTTATGTTGAATTTTCTTTGTGCTAGTTCAGGAAGGAGTGGGTCAGAAGGGAAGCTTTTTTGTCAGTAATCCTGTAAAATCAAAGGTTTGTTTGTTTGCGTATTCTTTTCTGTTACTTCGGTGCGAAAATCGGTAATTTTCATTTGTTGTTTACCACTCTCGTTGGTATCTATATAAGATTCTAAATTCAAATTAAAAATTCATATAGTTCCAGACATAAATCACCTCTTGACCGAAAAGCGAATCTAGACCCTTAGATGTACACACACGTGCTCTGATCACTGAGCTAACTAGACGACACATGCATAGATCAGGATTTTGGGTCCAAATATTACATATATGGGGTGATATATGTAAAGAATTGTTTTCGATAAAAAACATATTTGAAAATTTTAAAAAGTTATTTGGGAAAACATTGGGACTGTGAAAACATATGTAAAAAATTCTGTTTTAAATATTGAATCATTTTTTCATTTTTGTCTTTGAAAATCCAAGAAAAACTGTTAAAAAAGACCAAATTTTATTAAGATGGAATGCTATCTGGTAAAATATTTTAAAATGTTATTTTGGTTTCTGACAACAGAACGGACGTAGAAGTCTCAAAATTAACATTTGTATAAATATTTTTCTTTATCGGAGTATTATGAAAACAAGAGAAAATGTCAAAAAGTGCAAAAAAGACAATAGATGTGACGCCCCGAGCCGAAAAATCTGAAAAAGCAATGCAATAAATCACATTAAAATGAACAAAGACAACGATAAAAGTGTTGCTGTCGCTTTAGTAAAAGATGACAGAAACAATAGTTATTGAATTTGTTACTGGTTCTTAAAATAAGTCGCAGAGAATCAAAGAATACTCGGAAGAGATCTTGAGATCATTTTCATCTACGATTTTTTTCAAAAGGATTCATTTCTTCAAAACCTAGGAATATTGTAGAATATAGCGTTTCTAGGCACCATGGCGAGGCAGTGCAGTGAAGTGACATTTTTAATAATATTTTTTTTCTCTATGAAATAAATTTTAATGGATATGGCATTTTCTGAGTCAATAGAATTTTATTCTTCTCAGTCACCGCTCTCATGTCTATACTACTTCGAAAATCTAGAAGCCAGATAATACTGAATTGTCTGATTTTTTGTAAAACTGTGCACTATTTGCTGAATTTTAAATATTGATAATTAATTTTCTTTATAATTTTACGTAACCATCTGCAAAATTATCGATGTCTCGTCAATGCCTCTATTGCAGGTGAGAAACCTAAATAAACTTCAGCAGGTTACGAGAGATGTAAGAATTGTCATTATAAATAACTAGGGCCTTACATATTTCCGTACGTTTACTCCATCAAGTCAAAACCACAATATATTTACGTTTCATGACGATTAGTGCCTAGAACCGATGACTTTTTGGTACATATATTTACACATTTTACCCGAAAGTACATATATTTACATACTTTACACAATAGTACATATTTTAAAATATTTCTTAATATTTTCGTTTTTCTGCATTCTTTTTGTATAATTCTTCATTTATCCTACATGTTTTTGGTAAGGAATAACCAAGAGAAATAATTTTGCTTTGTCAAACAATTTTTCCTCCTCTCTAAAATGCCGCTATTGCATTGCGTCAAAATGTTGATATTGCAGCACGCAGAATCGTACAAAAGGGCAAGGCGTTGTTGCACTCCAAAGCTTCTGATGTATAGATTTCAGCGCGAGTAAAGCAGAGAACCAAGTACTACTCAGAAAGGAATTTTGTGTATGAAAATGGTACGTCTAGCAAGCGATAACTCGAGCCCACAAGGTATATTTCAAAGGTCTCCCTTGGCCAAAGTTACAACCCTTCGCCAAGGTTACAAGCACCAACGCAGCTCAGAAAGCGCCATTGGCAGTTTTCTTTCCCCGTTTGTTGCACTGGAGCCTTAACCCGTTGCCTTGTTTGTAAAATATCTCGGTGAGGTGAAAATCTTCAGTAAAATCATGATGTGGCACTGCAGCTTTTGGATAAGAAAAGGACACAAAATAATTCACGGCGATTGTGGTACCGCAGACTGGGAATTTGCCACAGGCAAAGTTTGGTTTATCTTTTCAGAGAAGTCTAGCAATAGCGTCTTGGGTAAAAACCTTATTAAGGAAAACCGAATTTGTGCTAAGAGTCAATTGATTAAATATCAATCAGCATTGTTTTTATTTCCTAATCCGTGAATAGCATCGAACAATGACGACAACATCGAACAATGTTGGGACAAAGAATAAATATACACCAGTAACTTCATGCGATGTGGAACACGTAGTCGGTACAACGGCCCTCGAACAGATAACAGGAAAAAATTCATCCCTATAGAGTATTTGAGTAAACTCCTCGTGTGCATGCTTGCGGATGAGTCGTTCCATCTCTCACGGGTAGACCACTTCTCGTGCACCAATCGAGACAAACGAGATGTCATTCGACGCGTTCTGATGGGGAACTGATAATTTGTTTCCAGATGTAGCCATAAAATTTAAAGAAATTTCCAAAAACGTGTTTTTTTTTCGTGTTTTGGCGCTGTGATCTTGGTAAGCATGCCGGGAACTAAATCAACGCCACCTAACTAGATGTAGGTGGCGTCTATTAAACTCCAGTACCAATACCGACGAAGAGAAAGATAGAGGGGACGACAACGAAGAAGAAGAAGACGACGACGAAGAAAGAGACGATAGAAAAAGGAGACGACGTAGAAGGGGGAGACGACGAAGACGAAGAGAAGGAGACAACGAAGAAGAAGACCAAGAAAGACGAAGAAAAAAAACAAGTTAACAACCGAAGGTAGTTCGAAGCGTCGGCGACGTCACATTCAAATAGTTTTTAAGTATTTGAAACAAATATTTGTTTCTCATTGTTAGGGAGATCATGGTAAATAACACAATTGTGACTAGTATTTTGATTTAATTTTTTTCTTTACAAGTATATTAAGTCTGCAGATAAATATTCAAGCAAAAGTATTTTGTTAAAACGAATTGATATAATAATTAAAGTGTTGCATATTTCTTACTTTTTAGTACATATTTCTATACATTATAATACATATATATGTACATATTTTCCTAATTTTTAGTACATAATTATCCGGGCCCTACTGATATGCATCCTCACGCTTAAACATAGCATCTTCAAATACTTCTCTATATTCAACCAGATTATTATTTAATTATTACCCTGTCAGACGGTTCTTCCTCAAGCCCTCGATAAGCATGCTTAGCGCCTTCTGTGAAACGAATTTGGCTAAGTGTTTTCGCGAGCACAGTGACATTTCATCTGGCAAAGACCTCGACTATTACGCTGACAGCTGCATATCAACGCACATGGCGATATGCATCCTCACGCTTACACACATCATCAGACACTTCTCTATATTCAACCTGATTGTCCTCTAACCAATACCCTGACAGACGGTTCTTCCTCTAGCCCTCGATAAACATGCATAGCGCCTTCTGTGAAACGAATTTGGCTACATGTTTTCGCGACCACAGTGACCTTTCATCTGGCAAAGACCGCGAGGGGAATCCTGGAAACCGCAGCGGTCGCCACATGAAAGCTGGCAGCGGCGGCGGCGGCGGCGGCGGCGGCGGTGGCGGCGGCGGTGGCGGCGGTGGCGGCGGCGGCGGTGGCGGCGGTGGCGGTCAGCGCCGCGACTTGAAAGCGAGAGTCCAGACAGGGTGTGGGAGGGGAGGGGGAGGTGGGCGGCCACGCCCATCAATTTGCGTCCAGCGCGCTCTGCCGCTGCGTTCGCGCGTCAACGAAGACGAATGTCCGTCCGCCGCCGCCCATTAGCTCGTAACGGCTGATTTGTTGGCTTCCTCCGTTCATCATACTCCGTTATTTATATGCTCTCTCGCGCGCGCTCGCTCGAGCCTTGCGGAACTCCTTGGATTCATCCCCCGCGTTCCGCGCTCGCTCTCGTAAATGTACTGTTTGTGTGTGTGTGGATTGGATCGCCTGTACCTTTGTTCTGTGTCACGAATTCATGAAACATTCGTCGCTGTAACTCATGAACATCAACTATCAAGATGTTACTTGTTGATATTCTTTATTTAAATCGTTGTTTTTCTGGGAAATAATATGCTTTGCTAATTGGGAAGATTGTTAGTGAAAAATAGCAAAACCATTTTTAATTATCACCATTATTTATCACAATTATTTATTTAACTATCATTAATTATTTACGATCCACGAGAAAGTGGTTTGTAGCGACGTCTCTTCCAACAGCGCATGTATGTATGTTTTAATTAGAACAGGCGGAAATGGTTCAGTGACTTGTGTCTGCCAGCACCCGTGATTCTTACGTGCTAAAACGCCTCTGGAAGCCTGCGCTACTTCTCACGTCGCCGTCACGCATGACGTCGCGTGGGAGAGTACGCTGTAAAGGGCTCTCTTAAATGAAAGGTATTATGCCTTTTGTCGCGGCGACGTTCAAGCGACAGCGGTATCTTCTCGCTGTGAGACCGTTGTTAAAAAGTACAAATATTTTAAAACCAATGTACTTCAAGCAAAAATTTAAGAACTCCAGTAATTATTCAAGCACTGTTTATCTTACTAAAATGATAAATGTTAAAAATAATCGAAAAAAATTAAACGTTTTAACAATGATATATAAATTATTAATGTTATATGTGAAATATAAGTTCTAAGCTCTGAAATGTAAAAATAATTTATGTGAAAAGCATAACTGTATACTATTTTGATATCTTATTGTAACTTCCTAGTGTCACTAATAACTTTATCGTTGAAGAGATTGAAAATAAATATTTTTTAAAATCTTCGTTTGTTTGTCCCTGTGCCAATGTAAAACGCTTTTTTTAAAAATATTTTAATTGTTTAACATCTCTATGCTTCATATCTTTACACTTAAAATTCCCAAATATTATTTTTGTTTGGAATAAACAAATATTGTCGAAACATTTTAAAAAATATTAAAGAACCTGAAACATGAAACTTGCTACACATTTTCTTGCCTCCAGTCATGAACCTTCTGAGCAACTGCGCACCTGAAATCAGAGCGTCTACTTCTCGCCGCAGAAATGGCGTCTCTTAACGAACCCAAGCGTGCTCCAAGCATCTTTGTGCTGTTTGGCAACCCTGGTGTACGGTTGACACCTTCGTAGAATTGATCGGACAACAGCACCGATCCTAGCAACCGGTCTCTAAAATTCTCAATCAGATAGTGGTTGATTCCCTTCCATCTGCTTGTGTCGAAAATTCACCCGTCGGGACTCGAACCTAGGATGTCAGGATCTACGGTGTTTCACTTGCGGGCTCGCCTCTACAGGTTACTGAGGAATTAGAATTGATAATTGAGCAATCGTGTCATATCTGAATGAATTGTGTTAGTGTGGGAGTGTCGGTAAGACGGTCGGTAGAATGGTGGATTATTGTGTGTTTCCTGGCGCGTCTACTGCTATTGTCGTTAGACCCGTAAGTGTAGTGCGTGTAAAGTCCGGGGAGGTGGTGGTATTTTTCCTTCCGCAGTAATGAGAGATCCGGAGCCGTCCTCCATTGGGGACACGACATCGACCCAAATCCACACGACACGACCCACGCATTTATTGTTAACATTGTTATCTTTTTATTATTATTATTGTCTTAAATATTTTTTAATATACATTGTATTTAATTCATAATTATAATATGTAAATTTTAATGTTCCGCCACCAGGTTGCATAAACCTACTTGCGGAAATAATAAATATCTATCTATCTATCAAAACCATCGATGCTATTAAACATCGACGTTTTTAAGAACTGTATAAGTATCATTTTAGTTCATGCAGGAGGGATTTAATTTGAAAGTACTCTCTCTTATTAATTTTTAATTGAAACTCACGTCTAAAAATCATCAAGACAATTAACAAAATTTTGATTATCTTATTCCACATTCCAAAGATAATATAGGCTTATTTAGTGATGGATACTCGATTTTAATTATTTTTTACCTTTAATCACAGTTTTACTATGATTTTAAAAGAATATTGACCACGTAAAAACATCGAGCACAAACGTCGATGTTAAGAAAAATCGGCTTCAAGAAATTGATGTTAATTCATCGTTGATTTCAAAACTGATGTTTTGAAAACATCGACTTCGATGTCGCGTCCCTATTGTAACGTCATAGCACTGAGCTCGACCGACAGACTCCCCGTCGTGCACGGCTGAGGGGTTGGCATCTCGGGTCAGGCTGGCGGCAGCTCGACCTCTCATGCCGTGCGGCGACCGGATCATCTGGTGCCGGGCAGCGGCTGGACCTAGGTTTCTGCAGGGTGCGAGCCGGGGGCGTGTCTCGGAAGGCGGCTGTCAGTGCGCACAAGGGATGATGTGTGACAACAGAATTCGACCTGCAGAGGGCGGAAGGCCCCATCTGCATTCGGTCAAAATCTCAGTAATGAGAACACGTGGGCCGTGGGTCGCCTGCGTGGGGGGGCGGTCACGTGACCTTTCACAAAAGAGGCCAGCGAAGGAAACGGTCAGGCATTCGAGTCTGAGCCGAATCGAGGTGTGGATGACCACACTTGCGCCCAGGGCGGTGCGGAGATGAGCGGGGCTCGTGAGGGCAATCCATGTGTTGGAACGCCGTTGTGGAAGAGTTATTCCACGTGTGACTGCGGTCACGGGGTGTTGCGCTGTGTGCGGGCGCTCGTTGAGTAGTGAGATCTTCAATCGGCTAAGGATCGCTTCTGCGATCAGGGGAACAAAGGTCTTCCAGAGCACTGAGAACTATGTACTTTGCGTAAATAACTGTACAATAAACTTGCATAAAGCAAAAATTCAGGTCTGTGATTACCGTAGCTTTCCCACGTCACACTATCCTGCACGTGAACGTGACAGCGGCATCTGCACACGCGAGCGTATGTGTGTGTGTGTTTGTGAAACAGGGATACGTTCTCTTCTGTGGCAGCCGTGAGTCACGGGGGATTTGTTTGGCCGTGGTTCTGGGAGCAGCTGTTCGTTACCTTTCAGAGTGACGGGAATTGATGCTGACGTGAACTAGTATTGTCGCCTGCTTTGTCTGCGGATGTGTCCGACTTGTTTGGTAAAATCTGTTTCGCTCTCTTTTGTTGAAATGACTGTCTTTTCAACAATAACTGTCTGCTTTGTGCAAATTTATCTTTCAAATAGTTCTTCGCTGTTTTATTACAAATTAGGAACTAAACTTCGTAAATAAAAATCCTAAACGTAATCAGAGGTATCCGATTACTATTAAATTATTTGTAGCCTTGGGTTACTAATTTATACCGAATTCTCATACACAAATTTGCCATTAATGTACTGTAATGAAATACAGATTGTAAACGTTTCTTTTAATAGCAAGATATTTTTAATTCGTACGTCTTTATCTAGTTTATTGATTAGTTGGATCTAAGGTTAATGTTCTTGTTACTTCTGAACTACTAATCCCATTTGTGCGAAACCTTACGATGTGAACAGTGCCAAGGCCGCGCGCAGTACTTGTAAAATCAGCTTAACATGTCGGTGGAGAAGAGTACCTGAGCTGTTGTGAAAATTGTGACTTTGAATAATGTTTATTTGTTTCACAAATATAGTACATTCGTTCTTAGTCGCTTCAAGAATATTTTATTAAAATATTTCATTTTTATTTTATTTCGTAACGCTTCAGGATTTCCTTTTTTGTATCCTTAAATATTTTCTGCACGTCGATCTCTAATAGGATGTACTTACAATTATTTTCTCGTTTTTATCCACAAGTCAACTTTTATTATTTTTATCCGTATGAAATTATCACCTGTTCGTGCAAGTTTTCAGAGGCTTTGTGAAAGTCAGGAAAAGAGGGGAAGGAGGAAAGAAGCCAACACCATGCTGTGGACGTTTTTGGAATTTGCTCTTCTGTCTTCAAAGACCTCTCTGAGTTCAGTTTGTGAAAACAATCACGTTCAAAATTCTCCAATGTCATCCGACCTTTTCAAGGGTTCTAATCCCGGCAGTGGTGGATTTTCAACACTAGGTTCTCAAAGATAGCTTGCTCGAATTCTAGCTACCGGCTGCTATAATGGGGAATTTTCCGACATTTCTCGACTACCAGGCAAATTCTTTAGCAGTATCTTACGGGCCATGGACCGCAAACAAACGGGCCATGGACCGCACACGATCTTTCTTCAGACTTTCGCACGCACTTGTGTGCACTACTCTACCCCACATGTCGGCAGCTTTGAACTTGTCTTGGCTGCGGCGGTCCCCTGCTGGTGGAGACTCCTTAAGAGGGAAATCCCTGCATGTATACGTGTAGGTCGGCGCCGGGTCTCACGTACTCTAGCTTTCCTTCAAAGTCAAATTGTATACGGTCCGGGAGAAAATAGAAAGGAGTACTTCCAACATCCCAGAGAAAGAAAAAGAAACGAGAATGAGACTAAAAAGTAAAAGAATGACAGTGCACTACAAACTAATCCCAAAATACAAACGTAATTTTTTGTGGATAGGTGTATGCGTTTTTGTCAAATCTCTAAAAAGAAAATGTTCATGGTGAGCATCATTAATTCTGTTTCATCGGTGTTATTTGTTAATAATATCATTTTGAAACTAATTCAGCTTGCGTAATAAAATGTTTTCTGTAATTGTGAAAGTGTTTTTTCAAGTTTTGACACGATTCACTCCGTTTTATTCAATCTACTGTTTGGAATTCTCCACTTTTTCGTGCTTTTTGTTCTTCGTTTACAGCTAATCTTAAAATTAGTAGTATTACATCTCAGTTGAGAAGTAGACATCGGAAAGTTAGTAATACAGTTTATTTCCCTTTAAACAGATTTGCCACTCGGTGTTCTTTGAAATAAAAATTCAAACCCTACATCCCTAATATAATCCAGATCCAACATTCCACTGTTGTCTCCTCAGATGATTTTAACGCTTGGCCTTAAAAACGCCAACTATGCATTTCTTTCATGCTAATTCTGTATTCCGATTTGCCGACCCGACATTTTTATTGTAAAATGTCATGTGCTTGGCATCATCGCCCGGGCTCTTGATAACTAATTCATTCCCCTCACTCTTTCTCCCTCCCCTCCCCCCCAGACATTGGTTTCGCTAATGGTTGTTCTCCATATATTCCTATCAATAAATTACTATTAATTATTTTCATTATTACACATATGCCTTCGTTTCGTAAGCTCACAGCTTATACTACCTACCTGATGTTGCCCCTGTATTTATCACTAAAATAAGTAACATTTGTAATTATTATTTTCACCAAGATTTCTAGTTATATTTGTCTCAATTTTTATGCTTTTGGAAATTTGCCTATTTATTGGACTTGACTAAAGCATTGATATTTAAAGGACAATTTTGACGTTTTGCCTTTAGAAGATATTGCTGTAATTATGCATAGAATCATCTGATATAATCTTGATTAGTCTTGTGGGTATTACGTCGTGGATGGTAATAGAAGATAAATTCGATAACATGTGTGACTTTTATACATGTCATTGTTGATGCGTCGTTAATAGCGGAAGTGTTCTTCAAATCGTCGAGGGCACCACTGCAATTAATCAACGTCATGCGTTGTTGGTAATTAGACAAGTGATCGGTGTGCAATCGCAGATTTTGATACATGGTAAATGATGGTTTAGTAATAGCCACATTCTAATGTGGCTATTACTAACTAATTCTTCATTGGTTACTATATTGCCACTGCCCAAAGCTTCAGTGAGAATTTTGAGAATGCAGTGCGATTGTCAACCATATTGTCAAATATATGAATGCCATAAGAAGATTACAAATCACTCTTATACAAACTTCAGAGTAAGTGTTAAACAGTTTTGCTGTTGAATCGTCTGCCAAGGTGTCATGATAAATGATTATTGTTTCTTGTCTCTTGCCAAAGTGGAGATGAAAGAGAAACGATGTCTTCGATGACAAATTGCCAAAGGCCGTAAAGAATTTTGGTTATTGGTCGCTCGGTAGCCTAGTGGTAAAAGCAATTGTGCGTAAATCGTGAGATCGTGAGACCTGTGTTCGATTCTCGGTCGGAATCCCTGAAGCTATGAACAATCGTCTTTAGAATATTGTTATTTACCAGTCAAGTTTATTCAGTGAAGTATCACATGGACAATTTAAATAAAACAAACCACGTGAAGCCAAAAACAAATATGTTTTTGGAATAGAAATTCCTATGGAATTATGAGGTTACACGTAGGACAAGTACTACGATGTTTGAAAAAGAATGAACGAGAACACGGAAGGAGTTTGGTAAATGTGTAGTTAGTAATTACAGTATATACACGTTATTAACTTTACCATCGGGCATAAAATGGTGATAGTTTTACTGTTGCAAATTGTTTCGGGATCATTTCCTAAATATTTTATTAACGAGAGTTTGTGAAGAATCAGCTATGCATAGTAAATATTATAACAACAGGAAAATATATTCCCTCTAAACTACCTTTCAATATTGAGCATAAATTACTCGAATCCTAATTGCACTATCAGCATACATTAAAATGCATTTCGTATAAAATTTTATGGGATTTTAGAAACTCGAATCACTGTTTTGGATTTCCTCAGCAATTTCGAGATTTTACGAAAAACTGAACGAGCGCGCTTTTAAATTATGATTTAAAAGGTGGGGATGGGGACAGGGGATTTTTTAAGAAAATATCATCTAGACATACCGTCTAGACTGTGGCATGGCTATGGTAATGAAAGTCTAATGTAAAAAAAATTATTAACATGGAAAAAAAACTGTCCATTTGTATTAAACAAGTAAATGTTCTTCTTTACTTGAGAATATAAAATAATGCAAAACTCCATCAGAATCGGTTTCTTCCTTCGAGAGGGTATCTGTAGCAAATATCTCAGACAAACAGAGATAAAAATTGCAAAAATAATTTTGTGGAAACTTAGGAAAGATGACGACTTTTCCCTTGTATATGCAACCATAGACGCTAAACACCGTATTGTATTAATGCGGGATAGGGAATTCCCCCCCCCCCAGTGCATCCAAGAGATTTAGAAGAATAAACATACAAGTTAACCCTGCAGTGGTCTTCGGATACACTTCACAAATAAAATGTTAATTTCTTGTACAGCTTAAGAAACTGGTGTGATCGTTCTATTACTCTCTGACTATTATTTTTTGACTGTTTTCTACCGTGTATAAAATGTCATACATTTATTTTTAATATGAAAGGAATTATAATTTTTTTTACACATAGGTTCTTGGGACCCGTGACATTTCTCATGTTGAACTCTCGTTAGACATTTGATATAATAACTCGGTAAATTCGTAGAAATCAACTATGGAAGGATCGTATTGTCATCGGAGACTTTATCGTCTCGTAAGGTGTACAATGACAATATTTCGTTGAATAGTACTATCAAACTACGAGAACACTATCGAAGTTCTATGAACAGCTGATCTATTCTCACCTCTCTATACTATCGCGAGACGGTTCTTTCTAAAACTCGAACGTAGTATTCAGATGTGTATCTTCCTCTTCCGATGTTATACAATCTTCAATTGTATGTAACTATCAATGAATAATTAGTCGTTGTTTCAGGTAATTATCCATTTCGGCAGCACACGCCAAAGACTTGGCAAATTCGGAGGAAAATTTTGGGGGGGGGGGGGTGACAATGAAACACGTTACGTGTGGAATGTATAACCTCTGGAAAACAAGAAGGGCACCCTAGAGAACAAAATCTGGGAATAAAAGTTTTGCTACAATTATCTTCACGTCTGAAGCGTAACAATATAATAACTCCTGACAATATCTTTACATCATACCAGTTGGGTCAGGAGCTTCTCAAACTGGACATCACTCTCGGTGGAATTATGCGCAAAAACAAATCTTCTAAACCGCCAAAACGTCTCCCCAGACAAAGGGCACAACACACTACTATTCTACTTTCGCTTTTGCGAGTGACCTAACATTATTATCGTATGTGCCACGAAAGAACAAATGTGTTGTCCTTCAAAGCATCTTTCACAATGATGAAAGATACTGCAGGTAAAATTATGTTAATCACTTTTGTATTATAAGCGTGTAATAGAATTTTTCTATGTTTGCAGTTCATTATTTTGCTATTACGCATATTGTTCAGAGACCATTATTTTACATTATTTCACAACCCAAATAAAATAAATGTGTATAATTAACATTTCGGTGTATAATTTTAATTTCCTATTATGAATACTAAATATGATCATTGGAAAAGTAAATAATCTGCAAGAGAAATTATATGGGTCCATTTGGACCCAAGGATCTTGAGAAGGATTAAATTTGAGGACCGCAGCAGCGTTAATAATATCAAAATGTCTGTGATTACCAAATAACCGTCTCTTATAAGGTTACTTAAGCTTTAATGATATTACGAGCTGAGGTCGTGCGAACAATCCGCAATTCGTAAATTACACATATTGATTGAAAAGTGAAAGAAGCTTCGTACTTCAAATTCAGGTTGGAATTGATCTGTACATTGAAGCATCGTAAGTACGTCATGACGGGCGCGTAAATTTGATGTTACGTACATATAATTTTTATTCAGACTTTTTCGAGTACAGTTTCTAATATATGGGCTAAGAGTTAAATAGTTAATAGTTAAAGAAATTTTTTTTTAAAAATTTAAAAAGTTAAAAAAAGTTAAAGGTTCAAGAAAAGAAAAAATACCTAAAGAAAAAGTTTAAAAGTTAAGAAAGAAAAAAAGGAAAATAGTTTCTGCTCATCTTGCTAAGTAGTATGGGTCACCAGAAGAGCTATGACTTCACTCATTCTTCGCTCCAATTGACACCGCATGTTTGCCTAGATGCAAACGATGTATCCCGATATATCAATTTCGCATGTACTCCCCATGCTCCCGCGCATGTTCACAGCACGTTTCATGAGTTTGAGTTTGCAAGTGCGTGTGTTTGTACCTAAATATTAAGAAGCACTTCCAACATTCAAACTTTTAAATTTAAAGTGCAAGGTGTAAATAACGGAAATAGTGTTCGGTGAGACACAAGCACAAGTAAATAATTAGAATACGTGAGGAAGTAAGACAAAGTAGATTTAAATTAGGTCATAAGTATCTAGTTTGTAAGCAAAGCCATAAGATTTCACAGTAAATAGCACTGAAAAAGGATAGCCGAAGCATGTTCCCTCGTATTCTCGCCATATGTTCCCTCGCGTGTTCATATGTTCCCTCGCATAATCACATGTTCCCTTCTCATTTTCCCTACAATGTTTACATGTTCCCTCGCATGCTCATCACATGCCACGTACCCTCGCACATTCTTCACGTGATCCCCAACATGTTTGCTTACAGGGTTATCACTGGTTCCCACATTTTTCCTCAGATATTCCTTACATCTTCACCGCATGCTCCCGCACTTGCTCATCTGGGAAATAAAACTGGAAATTAAAAAAAAAATTAAGTATTTCTTTTATTACAAAATTATTTTATAAACGCTTCGGTGGCATATACTGTAGTGCCTCATCTGTCGGATGAAACTAGTTCTGAACTGCCAGGGTACCCAAAAGGGCGAAAACCCTACAAAATGTTTTTCGACGGCCCCAAATATTTTTTTTGTAAATAACAGCCATCTCCAAAAATAAAAATTTTAAATCAATGTTTTAAAAGTTAAAATAGCTTTAATATAGATTATGTCCTATTATATGCTTCATCACCTAAACTCCATACGCGGTGGATCTCTCTCTCTCTTCTCCGATGTGTTCGAACATTTATCAATGCGCAGCGTCATTCCATTCACATAACAACGCAACCAATCGTATCTAAAAATAACAGAATATATTTGGCTTGCTGCAGGAGGCGGCGCGTTTTGTGGTATTTCATTTCCAACACCGTCGCTTCATTTCTGGGGCAATGAGTGGAATATGAAATTTCAATCCCGCCTGAAAGCGAAACGTCAATGGGTCCTTGCTCGAGGGGAGGGGACGGAGGGGGGAGTCAGCAGGGGCCGTCGGCGATGGCAGCTGGAGGGAACGCGTTGGATGAAAGGAATACAAAACGGAGTGACGGGCGGGGGTGGGGGTGGGGGATTGAATCGGTGCGCTGGGGAAATCTATACCTGCACCGATCCTGCAGGGAGCTTGGTTTATTAATCGCAGTTCCCTTTTTACGCGCGTCGTTAGTTCGACGTTTCTGTGCGGTGGTGCCTGGGGCGGATGTGAAGAGGGGAGTCCCTTCTTGTCATCACGAATTGAAAGAATATTATTCAGTATTTGTTGATCTCTGTAGATTTTTGAAAGCATGAGTTTTCCTGCAACCGGGAATCGAACCGAGATCTGTTGGTTGACGCCTAGCTGCTCTGATATCTGTGCTATCAAGTCAACCAGTGTTTCGAAATGGTTCTTGGCAACATATATTGCCCGTACTTTTTGCTTTCCCGTATACGTACGTATATACGGAGTAATATACATAGAATAGGGAAAGTTATGAATGTTGCACAAAAAAAATGGCGAATTTTCGGCAGAAAAAAATTCATTGCCCGGCCCTGATAACGAAACAGTGGATACAACCAGTTGCTGAACTAAGAAAAAAATCCCGTAATACATGGTGTAGCCAGAATGTCTCTTATGTGAGTCCTTGATACTGAAAAACCAATTGAAAGCAAAACGTCCGTCAGTCTGTCTTTCCGTCTGTCCGTTCGTCTGTCTTTCCGTCCGTCTGTTTGTCTGTCCGTCTGCCTGTCGGTCCGTCTGTCCGTCCGTCTGTCCGTCCGTCTTTCCGTCCGTCTTTCCGTCCATCTTTCCGTCCGTCCGTCTGTCCATCTGTCAACACTACTAGCGCCTAAACCTTACGTAGAATTTTTTTTCAAACTGAAGAAACCCCTGTCGATCTGACTCGAGTCAAAGCTTTGAGATTTTGAAAAAGATTCTATAAAATTTGGGGGTCCTTTACATGATGCCCAGATTTGACAGATTGTGTGGGACCCATGGAATTGGAATTGGGTTGGTATTATTAATTTGGATTGGAGTTGGAAGAATGCTCTTAGTAAGAATATTTTGTAGAATGATTTTTCCAGGATACGTTTTTTTCTCTGTTTGACACACCTGTCAACCATTTTTTTTCGATGAATTTTTGCACTTAATAGTAGGATTCGTAAATGATGGTGTAGCAACAAAATGAGCAACGTGCGCATGTGAAGACGTGGGAATGACGGCTGTGCTAAAGTTGAAACGGGCGAGGGAAAGGCATGAGCATTGAAGTAATCCAGCTGTGAATCTACGAGAGCTGGACGTATGTTTATCGACTGTGTCTATTTTTTTTTTTTTTTTGAGAAGAAAGCTGTACATTAATTATTGGCATATCATAACTTCTTTTGTATTTGAAATAACCAAGACGGCAAAATGGTAACAATTAGCGATTTATTTACTACTTATGTTATTCTACCATGAAACAAACTACCTCAGGGGCGCTCATAGCCAATTGCTCCATCAGGGATCTCCGATGCTTATCGGATATATTCTCGATAGACAGGAACATTGGTATTGGCTCTAAACAACGGAATGATGACGTCATGGGGGAGGAAAGATTGCGCTTGGTTCGTTTTTGAGGGTACTGATCCTAAAATAGCCGGGAATTGAACCAAAGAAATCAAAATAGAATTATCAACAACGTGGTTGGCTACGACCCATGCAATTCATCTGATGTCGAAACCTCTGTCGCCTTTGGGATTCGAACCTAGGATCTCCGGGTTACGATGATTAGCTATTGTCGCAGATGGTAAAGGATGTTAGGTAATTTTCAGTATATGAATGTACATTTGTCAATATCAGACACTGAGTTATTCAACAGATTAAGTATAATTCATGGATTATTATCGGTGGAATGACGTAATCCTAATTTACAAGTATATTTTGTTTTATATCTTCCTTATAACTAATATCCATTTTTCTTCAAGGAGCTTTGGAACACTCAAGCCTTCCTTGACCCGTCCCTTGTACACATCAGTGCTAGTTACGTCAAGTACATCACATAATTTTCTATGAATTCTCGTGCAATACATTTCATTCCTCAGAGATACGTAATAAATCTCTAGTTTCAATTAATCTTTGTTTAATTATTTAGCTCTTGAAATTTTTAGAGGCGTACATCTTGTGAATTTTTGGCTGTTTATTTCAAAGGTCATTTATATGGTTTAGGCCCACGTTGCCTTTCAGTCAAGACAAATCCTGCAGTAAAATACCTTGAAGTCATCAGTATCTGGTTTCCCCGAAAAGTTTCTTTATCGAATCAAAGCTCAAAAAAGTCACCGTGGGGTACAAGAAAAAAAATCGCGGAAGTGAGAAATATTTGGGATATGAATATATTATAATGCAAGACCACACACTGCTAAACCATTTACTTTTAATATTAGTCTGACTACAGTATTATTCCTGTAGTATAGATACATTTCTCGACTTGCATTTCCGACTAATGCCAACAAATGACGGGATAGAAGATAGAAAATTTCACGGAGAGGTGCCAAATTTGTCTTTAACTTTTAAAAATAATAGATGGGGGAAATGCTTTGGTCTAATTTGACCGACACCAATGCATTTCCGCAATACAGGGCCCGCTTAATGGCCATGATCTTGACATCGATCGTTCATTATTTCACCACGAAAACGGTGCGTTCTAGAATCTCTGCCCATTGGCAAAAATGAATATATAAGCAAAATTTAAAAAGAAAATAAACATGAAATACAATAATAAATAGTATATGAACTTACTATAATGAACATATTATGATATGAACATACTATAAAATTCAAATATCGGTTGTTTGATATAAAACATGAAGCAAATATATTTTTGTACAAAGCCACCATTTTTCCTAATACTTCGAGCATGTTTTGCGCTTACATTCCCCGCTTTAGCTTGTGTGGGTACACCCTTTTCTAGATCTGGAGGGGAAATGCAAGCGGAACCAGAGGAAGTTGTTCGTGCTCAGCTTTCCAGGCTAAGAAGTAGCTCTTGCGGACGCAGTTTGACGCGCCTGGTTTTACTCATCCGGTTAGCGTAAGTGATGTCTGCATTGCTGCTGCCATGTTCTCTGCATTCCATCTGCTTTGATCATTCCTTCTATCTCTCTGATATATGTTAATAGTTCGTTTACCAATGGTTTATATAAAAGCTACAACAAATCCAGCTTGCGGATTTTTACGTAGAAAGGAAGATATTTTTACTTCGGAATTCAGGCACGAAAGCAAACTTCCCGTCCAGATATTGCACAGGATGTTCAGGGACGCCCAGAAGGACTTAAGTAACAATGAAGATCATTTCCATCTGCTGCGTCATTCCCCCTCCCCTCCCCTCCCTCCCGCGTCCTGCCATTGTTCCAGAGCGAGCTCCAACCCCGATTGGTGGTTTGTCGCCGACAACAGCACTGACGCGCGAGCAGTGGGCGTTTCAATTTGTACCTCGTGGCTGCCCACCTCGTCTCGCTCCCTCCCGTACCCTGTCACCCCACGCCCACCCGAGTTCATTCTGCGCTTGGCGTGCCCCCCCCCCCCCAGCAGGGTGCCATCTCACCTCTCCCCACGCTCCCCCTCCCCCACAGCAGCCCACGCTTTCACTCGATGCTCTTTCACGTGCCTTCGTGTTGAATCCCAATCGGGAAAGTATGGCGATATAATCTCCGTGGACTCACGGTTGCTCAGCAATGCTCTTTGCTTTGCGACCTACCCTGTTTATGTGTATAACAAGTTTTCTAACTGTATCTTGATGTACGATTCAATATATGAATATACTTTCTTCATTGGAAAGAACACTTATTTACTTCAACTTTGCTAACACTTCGCCCTCGCCGCCCCCGCGGCGTCTCCCTCAGAGTAGTTTTTGGACGATCAGCTAAAGCTAATGGATGTACGGAACACGTAGAGTGTGCTGTGGATGGTGATTTGAAAAGTTGTATATGTTAAGGAAAATTAGATGAAGTGAGCTTTATAAAAAAACATCCAATTTGATACGCGTATTAGCCGCAATTCTCTCGCGCGTTTCCAAGTTGACGGCAAAACTCCTACCTTTCAACAACACCCTGTCACCCCACCCCCACTCGAGTTCGTTCTGCGCTGGGTATGCCCGCCCCAGCTGGGTGGCATCTCTCCTCTTCCCACGTCCCCCCCCCCCACAGCTGCCCACGCTTTCCCCCGATGCTCTAGCACGTGCCTTTTTCGCCCTCGCCGCCCCCGCGTCGTCTCCCTCAAAGTAGTTTTTGACGAACAGCTAAAAGCTAATGGATGTATGGAACACGTAGAGTGTGCTGTGGGTGGTGATTTGAAAAGTTGTACATTTTAAGGAAAGTTAGATGAAGATCCAATTTGATGTGCGAATAGCCCGCAATTCTCTCGCGCGTTTTCAAGTTGACGGCAAGACTCCTGCCTTTCAACAAGTAACAACACATCCATGAGTACAGCTGATGTGAAACTTCCAACGCATTTTACACCAAAATACTGATAAGAATTATCTTCACTCGTATCTTTCGCGTAATCCGTACTGTGGAAATCCATCTACGAGATTAAATACGCGCTTTTCAAACGGGTCCTGTTTCCTCCCACATGCCTAAGAAAAATCCTCCTTCCCCGCCAGTTCGTTGACCCTCCTACCTAAGCAGATATCTCCCTGCCTCCCGCTCACATTACGCATGATTCCTCGCGCTCATTACCAGCCTCGCTGACGTTGCTGATACCGTTGAATCACTTACAGTATCTCTCGCTCTACGTCACTCGCTCGCCAGATAACTCGGACTGTCTGTCTCCTCGCGGCGTGGCTGCTTTATACACCCTTGGGGTGCACCCCACTCTGTCCCCCACGTCCACCCGACGTCGTTCGGCGCTGTCCCTGCCCGACGACCGTGTCTCCATGTAGAGATCGCGCGCGGAGTCTCTGTACTCGGTGACGTCACACAGGAGGGGGACGGTTGCACAGAATGCCGGCTGAGAAACGTTGTCTTTGTAGCTGTTGTAACCAAAAAAGACAATTGTTATAAACGGTTTTTTATTCACTGCTGGATTTTACAGAGAGTGTACATAGACAAGCAACAATTTCCGGTATATCCAGATGTCCAAAAACGCGCCAAGTTAACAAAAGCCAAGAAGATATCCAAAATCACAAGCACTGTAGCCAAAAATGTCCGGGAGAAACGTCTGTAATACAATTCCCAAGTCGTCACTTGATTCACTACCGTTCACACTCTACTTCACTCACTCGCCAATATAACTCGAACAGTCTTTTTTTTCTGCTGCTGAGTGGGTGGTCATCAAAATTTGCCTAGCCTGCATCCCTTGTTGGGATGATCATTCGGCCTTGGTGTGTATAATTTTTTTTTAATTCTTGGAAGCATGGCTCGTACTGATGAATTCAGTCGGAGCTTATGCTGGCTAGTCGTAAAACGGTCTATCTCCTTACGTCGGGTCTGCTTTATACCCCCTCAGTGCTGAGGGCTCGCTGACTGGTCGTGACGTTAGGCCGGTGTCGAACCCGTGCGCCCGGCTGGAGCGTAATGCCTATCCCAGCTCCGCCTCCGGAGACCTCTTTTGGTCGGCGACCGCACTTTCCTCGGCTGCCGCCGTTTCGCCCTTGCCGCCGCCACCCTTGTGGCGGTCTCTTTAGACGTTCGTGGGCGACCACTACAGTAGCTATTCGGCAGGCAGCCTCGGCACATAATTTTTTTTCACATTTCGTGTAAGAAAGCACACATGAAAAAGAAACCAATTTGCTACATAAAAAATTCTGGAAAATTACTATCCCTAGCTACGTGATATTTTCCGATCAGCGATCGTTGGCGTGCATTGGCTCTCACTGCACATGCGTAATCTCGCTTTTCCGCATGCACAGTCTCTTGCTCGCACCGTAACGGTCGTCACAGATATCTTGCGTGAACTCTGTAGAGAGAGTTTTGTAAGAAGGGACCGCTTTGAGAACTACTGCTTGGTTGTTAACTGCGTGCACCCAATACACTCAATGCGTCCATGCACTCAATTCGTCAATGCATTCGTTTAGTTAGCTCTTCGGTAAATGGTTTTCATCATCTCTTGCAATGCCATCACTCTATATTTGTTTCCCTAGGTGTCCAACTGGTCCCTTCTTAGAGTAACTCCCCTTTATCACAGTTCCCATACAGCCTTCACAACAGCCAGCGCTTTCACCCCCCTCTCTCTTACTTCGCCCTAGATATTGTCGAATATTCTGCCACCGTCCAGACTCGAACCCTGGGGCAGCCCGGTCAGAGACACAGCAGTGACATCAGTTGATGGCTTGACCCACCTCAGCCGGTTTATATATCTTGCAAAAACGCGTGGCTAGAATTGGCGCAACAAATCGTCAGCCATGATTGCCCCGCCCCGTGTCGCCGCCGCATGGCGCGTGGGCGTCGCTGGCCCGTGTCGCTGTCGGCGCCGCAGCGGCTGCGCTGGACACGGGGCGCCGCCGTTGATGACGGAGCGCATTACGCCCCTCCCCCACCCACACGTACACACACGCACACAAACGCTTTGCGATATGGATTGCGCGTCCCCACGCCCCCGTCTCCCTCCCTCGGTCCCGTGGGATAGAGGAGATTTGACTTCCTGCTCCTCAAGCCTGCTGTTGCTTGCCCCCTCTAGTTCAATGCTGCCAAAACCCATGTTAACAAATTACAAATTCTCCAAAATAAATTCATACGAAAAATATTTCACACGCCCTGGTATATTCCCAACTTTCAACTCCATAATGAACTCAAAATTGACCATCCACTCTCTAATTCGTTCACTGAGCCTTAAAATTTTCAACTGTTTGGATGACTTACAACAGACCCGCCCTTTCAATTTGGGTAAAACATTATTTTCCTCGATGCATGCTGTCAAAATTTCCTAAAGATATATTTTATCCACCATAATTTAAATATTTACTATACACTATCTTTCTATTCAAGATCTTATTTACAGACTTCATTTTTTTTCATAGCATAACCTCCTTTCAAAATTAATTGTTAATAACTCCTGCTACAGGTTCCTGTGAGTATCAAATCGCCAGTTATGTATTTATAATGTCCAAACCCCTGAAAGACAAACGTGTCGAACAGTTAGAAATAAATTTTAAAAGACGACTACTGTTGCCTTTACGCTTCCTAGTGTATGTTATTAGAGAAAGTGGTGTAATGCTGCAGGAAAACAAGGGTCGATATTTAATAAAAACACGTTTTGTGGGTCCCTGATGCCGAGAAAGCGTGTTTTTCTTGCTCATAATAGCAAAATACGCGTTTTGGCGGTTTTGAAATCCAAAAATTATTTTTCTAAGGTGTCCATTTGTCTGTGAGAAACAATAGTAGATAAGGTGTTCGTATATGTCTCATAAAAGGGGGTATTCCCCTATCTTTTTGGCTGATTTGTTGACGTGCGATTATCAAAGGGACGTTTAACGGGGTAATATTTATCGAGAGTTAAATAGTGGTGGAACTTGAGATCCGGTGGCCCTCTACACATTGACTTGCGGCTTTCTTCTCACTTCGAGTATCTCCCCCAGAGAGGCACCGCCCTACCCGGAACACGCTTAAACTCCCGGTTCGTGGATGCATAGTGCCTGTAAGTGTAAGTCCGTATGGAAGGAAAGAGGAAAGAAAAAGGTTGAAGAAGGAACGATCGTCAGTTGACGGTAGCCGGTTTGTTGGGGCTTCGGCAATCATCTCGTATTGATAGGAGAAACCCTTAAGAACTACTGACCAAAAAGCCGTTCTCTAGAAATATACTCTCAAACCTTGCTTCGTTTCGACCCGGCTGTCTAGGTAATATCAAAAATTGGTCATCGTCGGGACCTGCAGTAAAACCTCTGGGTCAACGATGTTGGAAATCCAAGTACTCGTATTTTGCCGTAAACTTATCGCGGACGGTACCTTCAGACTACTACATACGTTTTCTTGCTTCCCAACACAATTTGGATGTAGAGTCCAAATGCGATTTTACAGATAATCCCTTTTCGATTATATCCGTATTGTGGAGCACAAACAACGGTGAAGGACAAATGTTAATCTTTAAAGACGAACTAGCTCATATTTCTATTAACTTTTCTGGCCTGACGATACCTTAAAGTACGCCTCATTTGGCTTGCGTTCTCTTTATCTAGAAACTCAGAGTTCAGTTTTTATTTTCCTAATTTAGAATATAATTTGGTTTCAATATAAGGGTTTCATTTCAGAAGATGATGTTTATATTTCTTACTCAAATAATGTCTTTTAACACCGTATCTGTTATAAGTATTTTACTATCAGATATATTGGATTACTGTTTTCGATATGAAAAAAATTTTTACTTCAGATATTTTGTTGTTGTTATCTATAACTGGGCACTTTTTATTTTAAAATGTATTTTGTATTACTGAAACGAAATACGTAAATACAGAAAGAAATATTAGATTGAGCTCATGTAACATTATTGGATGCACATATTATGTACCTCATGATAATTGTCAATCCGTAATTTTTTAACAATTATTTTTCAAGGAAATTTAAAAACCTTCATACCACCCGCCAAATACTAATCAAAAAGTTACTTTTCATAAACTTGCTACTTTTGGATACGATATCGGGAGACTTCATTCGTCTACGGTGTGGCTACGTATTTACTTCTCAAAGGCTATGCTTATTAACTTACCAAAACAACAAGCATCATGAACGTCGTTCACTCTCACATATATGGATCCAGTACACCGGGGTACGATGGCTAGTATTAAAATAAATAAACATTTTTACTTTCTCGCCTTACGAAGTTCTTCGTAAGGAGAGAAAGTTATGTAATCGTGCGCCGGAAACGGCGAATTTTCGCCATAAAAACTATTTCATTTTGCGGAGGTGCAAGTTAAACTTGCACTTTCAAAACATAAGAAAAGGACGCCGATAACACGATCTCAAGCTTTAGCACGGTAAATATTTCCTAACTTCGGGATAATTTACTTATGCTGGTTTATCACAATGTACCTGGTTTCAATATTCACAGACACAAGCATCTCAATATCCAGTGGAGGAAGATCACCACTACCTCCGTGATGAAACGTGCATTACTCTTACGAGACTAAGTTGATCTGCCAGAAACGCTTATCAATAAATGAATCTTCTTGGCAGGGGAGGGATTGTGGCTCCGTCTGGCTGGCAGGCGCTTCTGGTACGACAGAAATTTTATTTCTGATGGAGCTAAAATCTACTTTATCTCATCTTATTTCGTAATACTCTGTACAGTTGGAGCTTTTCGATAGTATGCCACACCGCTAGTATAGGGAAATTTCATCGTATGATCACCCTTTTTTACTTATGGGAATGAGAACAGAATGAACTGGGGAAAATCGCAAGCGGTTCATCGCCCTTTTAAAGAACAGCTACGGCATACATCTCGTAGTCGGCTGGAAACAAATCATAGCAACAGGTATTCGAATGCAAATCCGGCAGGCACCACAAGCTCTCTGATTGTGAAACATATCAAGCAGATGTCTGGAACCTTGTCACGATCGAACTGGCGAGCTATGAATCGCTGACGAAACTTCAGCTGCATATTCGCAACTATAACACACAACGCTACCGTGCGGAGATGAAAGTGCCGCCTCCATTTCCCAACGCGGGATGCGGGACAGCGGGGCCCGTCGCGTCGCCACTCCGCCACGCGCCGGAGAGCTGCATTCAGAAGATCAGAACGCGTCGAGCGCGCTCTCTATTTTCGCCCGCGACGCGTCGCGTCGGCGCGGAGGGGAGCGGCGGGGCGGAGACCCGTTGTTGACGTCGCGGCGGCTGCGCTTGGCACGAGGCGGCCTTGCCCCTTGCCACGCGCCCTCGTTCCACCTCACCGAACCAAATGAGGTCTACACTCTCATATGTAACATTCCAATAATAATAATAATAATAATAATAATAATAATAATAATAATAACAACAATAACAACAACAACTCCACCTAGGGAGTACACGATCTTGCAGTTGGTGGTGGAGCTTGAGTACCCCCATGAGCCTAAGAGCTATGTCAGTGGTAGCCTAGCTACTGGTATGGCCTCCCTTGCTGAATAGGTTGAAGGTGAGGGGTCCGACGAAGAAGTACTCCATTTTGAGGAGAGTGGGAAGTAAGTAGAGAGGGAAGGGTCATGAACCTTTGGACTTCCTGTTATCGGCCCATGGAGGGTACAGGAGAGAAACTGGGTTGGCACACCAGGCCACTGATTAGAGAGGAGGCCCGAACCTTGCATTAGCCAGTGAAGGAGGCTGCCTTCAGCAGTCAGTGAAAATCCCATAGGGTTTAGTAATGCCGACTGGCGATCGGAGGGACCCCTTGCTGGGCCCTGCGGGGGGAAGCCCCGAGGCCACTGTGGGTCGCAGTAACGGATGGCAGGAAACAACCCGAGGGTTAAGTGTGATCTGTGAACTCGAACTTACGTCCTGCGAATCTTCAATTGAAACCAATGAGCAAAATGGATAGAACAAGCAATGTAATAAACCTTAACGTGCCTTGTTCTACCAATGTTCCATACTTGCTCAGAAACCGAGCTAATGTCACCTTGTCGACATCTGGCCATCCCACGGATGTTAGTCTCAGGGACCCAGAGCCGGCAGTAGCTCGAAACCATCGTCAGAGATGGACCCGGGATGAATTAAAGGAGGTGATGTGGTGCTTTTACTATGCAAAAGCGAAAAATGGGGGCTCAGAAATAGAAATTTTTAAGATATGGAGAGAGCGGAACCCAGATATGACACCTACCCCAGACTCAAAGAAGCTTGCCAGTCAACGACGATACATACTCAGCAGTGGAAAATTCACAGCAGAACAACTTGCAGACATCCAGAGAAACGCGGAGTATGTTTTTCGATCAAACTATCCACATGACGAACATTTAGAACCATCTAATATCCCTGAAAACGATGGTCCCCTTGAAGGTTCATCTCTTCCAAATGAAACATCCGTCAGTGGTGAAAATTCATCTGGCCATGAGTCACACGATAAGGACATGATGCGGGACCTCCTCCGAAGCGAGATAGAACGAGTTCGTCTACTTCCATTCGAATCTCGTGCACCGTTGAGGAGAATTTACGAATATGCTAAAGCTAAGAGAGTGATAGAAACAGCGAATTCTGTCTTAAATGAGGTTGTACAGACCTCAAGTAGAGATCTAGATATTACTGAAATCAATCACATCGTGTATGCAACTGGATACCTAGTATCTCAGATAATCTTGGGGCCAGCCAAGAACACCGATGGCCGATAGCCAGACAGAGTAAAAAGCTCCGTACCTCCATGGATGAAAAGAATTATGAAACGGATAGCCGAAACACGGCGTGAAATATCACTCCTAGCCGAGGCATCTTCTAAGTCAAACCACACGTATAAAGTTCAACACAAAATACTCCATGTTGAACAAAAATACCTAATTGACAATGACACAACAAGGCTAATGGTAGCTGAAAAGCTGAAAGAGAAAATCCAAGCATGGGCTCAACGAATAAGACGGTACAAACGTAGAGAAGATTTCCGTGTACAGAACCGGTAGTTTGAAACACACGCGAAGAGATTCTATCGCAGTCTGACTGAAAAACCGAATGGCAATGCTGCCCCTCCTTCAAACGATGACGTCGAAACATTTTGGGGAGGAATGTGGGAGGAAACCAGATCCTATAACAAAGACGCATCGTGGCTCCAATTTGAAGTTGATGCTGTCAATGGACTCGTGGAAACAGTGGAACATGTTCAAGGATTGTCGAAAGAGGGCCTATGCCAAACAATTAAGAACATGGGAAACTGGAAATCCCCTGGGGTTGATAAGATCCAGATTTATTGGATTAAGAAATTAATAGCATTACATTCTCATCTAGCAAAGGCTGTTAATAAAAGTTTAGAAAACCCTAAGGAACTCCCCGAATGGCTCACTCGCGGCATCACGTATTTGCTACCCAAAGCAGGAGACAGCTCTTTGGCGAAGAACTACAGGCCAATTACTTGTCTGCCAGTAATGTACAAACTTATGACTGTAGCCATTGCTGACAAAATGTATAGGCACCAAGAGAAGAACCATCTGTTGCCAGTTGAACAGAAAGAATGTCGTAAAGGTTCCTGTGGCTGTAAGGAAATCTTGCTTCTGAATAAAATAATTTTGAATGATGTAAAGAAACGAAAAAGTAATTTAAGCATGGCTTGGATTGACTACCAAAAGGCCTTTGACAGTGTACCACACGATTGGATTTTGAAGACCCTGGAGATCTATCGATTTCATCCTAGACTTTTTGAGTTTTGCAAGGCTAGTATGAAGTCGTGGAGCACCAGGTTACTAATTCGCAGCGGAAAGGGAGTAGTAGAAACAAGAAGTATTCAGATTAACAGGGGGATTTTTCAAGGAGATTCACTATCCCCTCTGCTTTTTGCATTAGTTCGATCCCTCTATCGCGACAGCTGTCGCACACTGACTTTGGTTACAAGCTCCATGGTGATGAAATGCCTGTATCACATTTATTTTACATGGATGATCTGAAAGTGTTAGCTAAGAATGAAGCGATTCTCTCCCAAATGGTGTCTGTCATCAATGATTTTAGCAATGACATCTGCATGAAGTTTGGTCTTGAAAAGTGTGCAAAAGTCAACTTAAAAAGAGGGAAAATGACCACGTCAGAGAACATTGAAGTTGATAGACACACTGTGATTCAAGATCATGAGCCAGATAAAACTTACAAATATCTGGGCATTGAAGAATGTGAGACCGTCTCGAACGACACAATGAAAGAAAGAATTCGCAAGCAGTATTATAGAAGAGTGAGACTAGTCCTGCAGTCCGCTCTGAAATCAAGGAATAAAATATCAGCAATAGGTAGTTTGATGACTGTAGCCGAATACAGTTTCGGACTAGTAGACTGGACTGAACAGGAAATTCGCATCATGGATCGAAAAAGCAGAAAACTGCTTACAATTCATCATGTTGCCCACCCCCGAGCTGATGTACATAGACTTTATGTGTCACGTAAGGAAGGAGGAAGAGGCCTCAGACAAATTGAAGCCTCCTGGCACAACGCAATAACCGGGATGGGAAAGTATGTAGTCAGCCACCAAGATGACCCACTAATGAGGCAGGTCATGAAATCTGACCGAAGAATGGGAAACAGAGGCATTGTAAGTGTAGCAAGAAGCATTGCGAACAAGACTATGAAAGACACACAGAATGACAGAGACACTGAACTTCTGGAGCTACTTAACATGAAATTTGAGACACAAAAAATGTTAAAGAAATCGTATAGAGACAAACCACTCCACGGACAATATTTGAAACGAATGGACAAGGTACAGATCAATAAAGATCAATCATTTATGTGGCGTAAAAGGGGAAGAATGAAGCCAGAATCGGAAGCACTTGTAATAGCTGCCCAAGATCAGGCCTTGAGAACACAACATTACGATAAAGCGGTTCTCAAAATTTCCCAAGATGATAATAGCCATATCTGTCAGGAACACGTAGAAACCATTGATCATATTGTCTCAGCTTGTCCAATCCTAGCAAAGACCGAATACCTGAAAAGACACGACAGGGTGTGTATCTACCTCTACTGGCGGATCTGTACCGCCCTCGAAGTTGCGAACACATGCCCCAAGTGGTACGAATACTCACTGAAACCGGTGACGTCTGTTGGATTGTGTACGATATTTTACGACCAACAAATTCAAACTGATCGCACGATAGCGGCAAACAAACCGGATATAGTTAATCGGCAGTTGGAGAAGAAATTATGTCTATTTGTCGATGTCGATGTACCTTGCGATCAAAACATCGTTATCAAGGAGGCAGAGAAACGTCTTAAATACGAGTTTCGAAATCGAGATCAGCGGGGGGTAAAAGCACAGGTCGTATCGATAGTCATTGGAGTTCTGGAATTCGTTCAGCAAAATTTGTATAAGAACTTGGCTAAAGTCACAGGTAAATCAAAATACTGGGAAGTGCAAGAAATCGCTTTATTTGGAACAGCCCACATTTTGCGCAAAGCATTGTAGAGGCACCGACAGTCCCTAGATCTACTCCTGAGGTAGCTGGTTGCAACCTGGAGTAGATTTTGTATTCAGCCGACACATAATATCTTTAGTCGTGTTTTAGAGGAATAGTAATAATCATATCAATAATAATAATAATAATAATAAACACGGGGCCGATCCCGATAATCGAGATCGCTAAGACAGTAGTGCCGTGGCGATCCTTGGACGTGGCGACGGTCCTTGGCGTGGGTACGGTCAAACATGAGTTTAAGTACCCCATAACAAGAAAATAGGCTCAAAACTGACGAAGTTGTGATACATTGCATCCAATTCTTTATAATCTTAATCTTTCTATACATAAAAGTGGAAGTTGGTATGTGTGTATACATGTGTTGTATATGGAAGAGCTAAACTCCGACACCGTGAGACCAATCTCCATGAAAGTTGGCACTTCTACATGTTTTTTTACACCGAGAAAGTTTATGCTTTGTTAAATCTGTTGTAACTCCACTACATGGCTCTATAGAAAAAAATTAAATATTTACGTGAAATGCTACCCGCACCACATTCGGTAGGATTTTGAATCTGTATCGTTAAATAACTCCTAAACTATGCGCTCTAAAACTAAAATTTTGAGGCCGAGGGCTTCAAAGAAACTTTTCTCACACCGTAATCTACAGAGTGAAATCTTCTTGAACATTCTATTACATTTTTGGTGGTCCTGCGCTTCCCGATATTACCTCACCTGCTTAGAGATGCGTAGAATGCAATAAAATGTGAATGAGAAAGGGAGAGAGCGGCAGAGACAGACAGACAGGGACATTGTGAGGGAGGGAGAGACAGTGATAGTGTGATAAGAGGGGAAAGAGGGAGATGAAGGGCAGAACGTCTGCCGGGTTATTCTAGTATTAATTATAACAACCCGATATAGAATATAATTACATTATATATAAGGAAAGACAAGGCACATTATAGAGTATAGAAGTTTTTGAATGTACTACAGTACTTGTGTAATAGAATAAATTATCTTTTGCATTCCTTTCCATTTCAATATTTCAATACATTTTTTACTTAAAACCCTAAGGAAAGAAGTCTATTAGTGCACATTTTTCTATAATTTATATTTTCTCAAATACTTAGTTAAAGATTGTCAAAAATAAATTCTTGGGATGTTTTTATCCTTTGATAAAGACAGTAAAGCTTCGAGTTTACTGATATTTTACAGTACAATTATTTTATTGCCATTCTTCGAATGATATTACACATATTACATATCTATCTTACAATGCTTTTATAATTTAAAAAAACAGGTGTGAATTACAAAGTGCGCCTGAGATGACTAATGTTATGTCAGCTATTGGGTATGCTCTTTCTCTGAATTTGAATGATAACATTGCAAACCTAATGCAAAAGTTATATTATCAGTATGAACCAAAAGTTTCATTAGAATTTTTTCACGAGAAAAATATTTAGTATTTTCGTTCGAAAGTAAATCTTCCGAAAATTAATTTCGCAAGCATCAAAAGATTAAAAGTGTTGTGTTTACCTTTTTTGATTTCATTATCAAATAAGATTTTCTTGGGAATTCATAGAAAGCAGAAAGTTGAGGTATACGTATTTCAGTTTCGAAGGGAAAATAGCTTCTCTGTACTATTATGTTGTATGACATATGCCCGTGGAAAGTGGTTGCAATAATTTTCATCTCTTTGGGGGCAGTTTTAATTATACTTGTGACTTTGGCTACCGTAATGAGTGCGAACAAACAGTGATCGTAGTTTTAATGCAGGAAGCATTCAACATTGTAATTACATTGTAACATTTCAGTGATTCAGTGATTCTGACATGTTTTGATATAACGATGAGAACGTGATGTAATATTTCCGTGCGTTGCAAATTTAGTTTGGTTCTCGTGCAGAATTGATAAAATATTGAGAATTGCGAATTTATGGACGCTGTAGGAATTTTGTAATGAAACCTGCAAATTAAAGAAAAGGTATCTCTATCGGTATCTTTTCATTACCTTTCTGTGCTCGATGATGACAGCCATGAAGTTGTATTGTGTTTAAAATATTCTTTTAAAAAACTGTTGTCGTTTCTAATACCCGAGCTTTGGATACATGTCCATTTCCCACACGAAGTGAATTGTGGTACAGTTTTAAATTCGGCACCACTTGGACATTCAAGACTACGTATGGTTTTTTGACTCTTGGGCGCCATCAGGGTACAGAAAAAACAACGGTCTCTGTCATATCTGTCGTCACTTGTGCCATTCCCTAGGCGAACGTGGGATAAAATAAGAAATACCAGAGGATTCAATGTTACCCAGGCCACCGTTTACTCACAGGATTTTCTACTTTTTGAAAATTCAGCACCTTTAGTCTGGTTTGAACTCACGAAGTTCGGTTTAAGAAGCCTCTGTAAAACACATGCCACTGGGACCTTTTGATTATGTTCTTGGATAAGGAAGATTTGAACATGAAAATACCACACAAAAGCGCCAGACCAAGTTAATTACTCGTACTCGGCACTCATCCTGCGTTATCCCTTCTTGAACACACGTCAGGACCATCTTGACCATGTAAACATATCTTCCTCCGAATTATTCGTATTTTCAATGCTGAAAACTAGTGATCTTCAAAATGACTTCAACCGCAATCAAGATCATGTAATGTGTGGTGAATTTGCAGTCAAGTGTCAGATAGTCCTGTCACAAGCACTAAATAGGGAATCGCAAATCCAAGTGATAGGGCCATTGCTTTACGTATTGCTATTGCTGTCACAAGTTCTAAGTATTTCTAGGTTTTCATTTAATATTGAATGTGGATAGGAACGACAGATCACCACATCCACATAACAACATTTCAACATTTCTCAGCAATCCTAACAACTCCACAGTCTATAAAGGGGGACCAAAACAATTATCGCCCAAAATTGAATATTAATGGGACAGCAGACCCTCAGCTACGCTGATTCAATTCGAAAATCTGTTACATTCAAGTAGACGTTACATAAATAACTTCAGAGTATCAATGGTGATCATTAATCTCTTAACTTAATTTCAGAACTGTAACCGCAACTCCATGAACGCTAATCGTGCATGTTAACTTCCCAAAATGGTCCCGCGTCCTCGGTAATTGTTGTAGGATGACTACCTCACATTACCGGAACCAGTGTAATCATGTTCGCACTATCTGCAATCATCATAATCATTATCACGCAACGGCCTCCAGTAATGGAGCTCGGCCATCATGACGACGATGCTAATGGCGCCTGCGAACCTGTGACCTCTTGCCACCGACCGCGGATGCGACTAGTGACCGCCGCTTGAAGGAGAAACCGGACCATGAAATGGGTCAAATTATCGATTTAACCCATTAAATAAATAGTTCAAACCATGCTCTTTAGAAATACATGCAGGTGGTACCGAAACTCAACAGCAAAACTTCAGAGATTAATTCGTCGAGCGTACTGACTGCCAGAGGGCATTTTTATTCCCTGAGAGATGGTGTACCTGCCAACCACCAGGGCAGAATGAGTTGACTACTGATAAGGAAAGCACTGTCAAAAAGGCACTCGTATGACTTCGTTGTAAGAGATTTCTCGTCACATGTTCAATTGGCAAAAAGTGATCATCTTGTACCCGCCTACGTGACCTAGAAGTTTGTAACATTTTCTGTGGAACACCTCGTATAAGATGGAAATTGTGTTAATTTATTACGTATTACTATGTTTTTATATTCTGATGTTTTAAAAGATGCTTAACCATAAAGGAACCCTTGTAAACACACTAATTTCTTTCCTTGGACTGCCTCAATTCGTGTCTGAGAGGAGGGTCATTTTTACTTACATATTTACCTGTGAGTTTAGTATAAAGATTACATACGTACTTTATATCGTGCCATTTTCATTAAAACGTGGATTTTCAGAAGTTAAAGATATGGATGCCTTAGGGCATCTGAATTGTTCGCCGGTTATAGCTGAACAATATGCCGGTGATAGCTGATGTACCTGCCGCAGGAACCTACGTTCTCGCGTCTCAGGAAAATATTTTTGCAGGTTGTGAAGCATGTGTTGTGTCAATGAGGCGATCCCCTAGTGAAATAATTATTCCTTGACCGCTAAAACATAAGCAATAAAGTTCAATTGTACAACATTTTTCGCACGGGTTCACCTAACGCAGACCTGCACAACCCTTGCTCCCGCGGACATTCTGCACTTGCGAGCCGATCGTCTGCCCGTGGCAGTGCGGAAAGTGCAAGTAGTGGGGAGTAGGAAGCTTAGCGGAGAGGTGAGAAATCTGACGTAGCACGACGCGGCGCGTAGATTGAATGCCTGGGCGTCTCATAATGATCCATGCTTCAAAATTAAATGCCCATTTGTTTAAATGGATTATATCTATTATTTCAAATTACCAGGGTCATAATTCACTGTTTACGTTCTGTGCACTGCTGTATATCCACCTTTGTATCCACCACTGTATGTATTTTCCTTTTCTAATTTTTTAAAGAAAATAACATGCTCATTGTGACTCTTAAGCAATAGCTTTAAAATATATGCTTATATATAAGAAAAATATTATTTAATTCTAACTAACAAAAAGGTTGCAATTTAATAATAGATTGTTCACCAGGGATTTTATAATCTCCAAATCATAGCAAAATGAAAATCATGAGAGGAATCTCTCACATCCAGATTAACATAAAAATAGAATATGTTGCAGTTCCAAAAAGGGCAATGTTTAACAGCACATTTGTGACCGTTTTCCCCATTTAGAAACTGAATAAAAGAGATCAAGGAGCAAATCTCTGTGATATGTTACGGACAATCATAAGATTATCATGGGTTATCATTATCATTATCATTAAATAGAATGCAAAGGCCTTTATATTTGTATACGACTCTACACTCTTGTCAGAAATTAGAGAAGAAAATAATCAAGACTTTTTTCAAGAACAATATGTTTTTGCTTTAATAGAACTGTTTTATTCAATTAAACATAACTAATGAATAAATAATTTATTGGTGTCATCATCAACAATAAATTCAGTATCATAATTTTATGTTTAGCACAACACTTAATTTGTGATCACATCGTAACAAAGCGAATTACATTACAAGCCCAACAAGCAATTATAATACTTGGTGACCAAATCTAATATGTATAATTCGTTGTAGTTTCGTATGTCGCTCTGTCTTATACCGGCATCAAACATTTGCAATATAATTCAATAAGCAATATTACTTGAAATGTATATGACCGTCATTCTTGCCGATTGCTCTTTAAATTTACGTGCTATCTTTCGGCTTGCGCATTCTGATTGGTGGTCCCCACTCCTAGAGTGAGTCTCCTCCCCACCCTTCATGGGTTTTCGCATTTGCCCCCGAGTTGCCCGCGCGCAGCTCCTGATGTCAGTGAAAGTGCAAAATGCTGTGCAGGTCTGACCGAACGTAACATTATAACATTATTTATTTATTTATTTGTCAAAAAACTGTATATGACGTGTGGGGAAAGAGATTTACCTGCGCACATTTTCTTGAGGGCCAGAATAAAAAAACAACAACGAAAATTGAAAACGAAAAAATGAATGAATAAATAAAAATAAAAATAAACGCATTAAAGTGACTTATATAAATTAGTATACAAAATTAAACAAATTATAAAGAACGGATGAGCCATTGAATCACCACTATTTAACGGCCTTGTTCCGTAAAACCAGTGTCGAAGGATCATTTACACTTGGCTTGGAATTTCCATTTCGAGCGACTCATTTCGCCTCCGTGCGCGGGTGGCCTTGAGTGGACTTGCGCAAGCGAATGCGTCGGGTGCCAGGGGCGGCGGGCGGGCGTTAATTTCCTCGAGTAGCGGCGACTGCAGGGGCGGGCCGCCGCCGGGCCATCGCGTCGGGCATCGATTGCAGGCGCGCCCACGGCCGTTAATATTTCAGCGGTGCGGTGCCGGCCTGCGGGACGGACGGGAAGCTGCAGCGACGAGAGTCACGGGGCGCGGTCCTCGGCGACGGCCCGTGGAGACGGACCAAGCGGGTTGGAGCCGAGCGGAGTGGGACGGTTGGGACCGAGCGGCTGTTACGGAGAGATTGATTATTTCGTGAGTTCGTAGGCTTCCGCGGCCGGAGTCATTGTATTCTTGGCTGTTCGGGATGAGCCGCGTCCGAGTTGATGGATCTGACGTTTCGGCCATCTTGCTGTGGCCTTTTTCAGAGATAAACTGCTGGCAGTTTAGCAAGATGGCAGACAGCAAGGTGGCCGAAACGTCAGATCCATCGACTCAGACGCGGCTCATCCCGGAGAGTCGAGAATACTTTTATTATGTCGTGTTTGCGGGCGCGTGAGATGGTATGGTCGTTTTTCCCGTAAGAACAGTGCATGTTTTATCATGGGCAGTGACGTTTTTCCTCCCCCACTGGATGATGAGATTTGGTGCCGATCATCGGCTTGCGGGGTTTTCCCCAACCAGGTATCGCCCACCAATTGCGCTTCTTAAGCTCTCGACTGGTTTCATGAGACGTGTGGAAGTGAAGTGCGTGTAAGTGTATGTGTAAGTAAGGGGTAGGGATAGGTCAAGGGAAAGGAAGAAAAGATCGCGCGCGGTCTGTGGCCCGTTTGCTCCGACATTCACCTGGTGTTGATCGGAGAAACCAGAGAAAACTACCAACTAATCACGGCAGCCAGCTACTATAATTCTCCTCCAGACATAGCTGTCTATCTAGTTGTAGAAGATCCTGACAGCGTCGGGACTCAAAACCTCGGATCTCCTGTGTTGTTAGAGGTACTATGGTGACATCAGTTGAAGCTCTGAGCCACCTAAGTCATGGAGAGAGGAGCAGGGCGGAAGGAGGGTAAGCCGAAGTGAGGGTAGAGGAGGATGTGAGCTGGTCGTCGGAGGGTAAGGCGGACCGGGGAAGGGCCGTTGCGCTTTGGAGACGGTCCACGGTCACCCCGGCTATCAGTGTGAAGACGGTGGAACGGAGTTTTGGGTGATGAAATCGGGTAGACGCGACGAATTGGATGTAGGGAAGAAGAAAGGTCATAATGGAGAGTACGTATGTAACATCGATGTCCATGTTTCGGGAAAACATCCATGTTTCTATAAGACATAACATTGTTTACAGTCGATGTTTGGTGCTTGAAGTTTTTACGATTCTAACGTTTTGTTTTTGAATGGAAGTGACAAATAATCACATTTTATAAAAGTTAAAATAGAATGAAATAGCTCTGAGTGCACGTATTCGAAGAAAACGAGCGTTGTTTGTAGCACCTTGATCGAGCAGTCTATTTCTCGCATGAGAAATGACCACCATGTCCGGGTATTTCGTACGCATTTCCACGTAACTCGCACGCGGTGAGACTTTCAAAGCATGTGTCAAAGGCGAAGGATCTCTCTCTGATCTCCCTTTTTTAACGAACTGAAGAAGCCCTTGAGATGATCCTGAACGCTGACGTTCACTCAAGGCTCACTTTCGTTAATTGTTATTTGAATTCTTCAGTTCAGTTCAGGTGTCTCCCACCAGCTTGTCTCCCTCCCCCTGCCGGGACAAGCTCTACGCGCCCGTCTGGTTCCCCCATCATGTGTGGTAACGCAGTGAATGTGTGTGTAAAAACGGGATGAGGACAGGACAAGGAAGAGAAAGGAAGGATCGCTAACGGTCCATGGCCTCTTTGTTAAGTTACTGCTCCAGGTCAGCAGCGTTGCAGTGATATCAGTTGCTGCTTTGAGCTACCTCAGTCGGCCCGGACTGAGCGAGGTGGAGGACGGAACCAAGAGATGGAGTGGGGTAGGACTTAATGGAGGGGATGAGCATGGAAGTGCAAGGAAAAGGGACGGAATAGAACGAAGCAGGGTGGAGCAAGATGATGGGTGGGGTTATGCGGGACTCTGCAGGACAGAGAGAGGCAAAATGCTGTGGGATGCGGTGGAGCAGGTCGAGTGGGGTTGGAGCGGGATGCGGGTGGGGCAGGGCAGGGCTGGTGGGTGGGGTGAGAGAAAGCCACGGGGAGCGTGGGAGGGACGGGACGAGGTGCGATGTGGAATGAGCGAGGTGGGGTGAAACGACAAGTAGCAGGTGGAAATCGGGTGGAAAGGAGACAGTCCAAGACGACTGGAATTGGCACGAAAGAGTGGTGAATTGGGGTGAAGCAAGATGGAACAGGGGGGCAGAAGGGCAACGTGGCCGATGTTGGGTGGGAAGAGGACGGGCCAGGAGGAAATGGCCAGAGGGTGGGAGGGGGGTGGCGACGGGGAGCGTAGAGGCGATATTCCGCGAAACTTAATATCCATGCCCGCGACGTTTACGGCGTCGTAAAGCCTCGGGGGTCCGTGCGAGCCGTCTCCCGCGTCGCCGCCTGTGTCGGTGCCCTTCACGCCCTCGGCGCTTCCGTTCCCGCGGGCGGGGATTTCACCCTCGACTTCGATGGTCCTCGTCACACTCTTCAGTCGCTCGCAACTTGTGGCCTCTTATCTACGTTCTTGGGTGAGATTGAGCGGTTTATTCAGGTGAATATGCCTACATTTTTTTCGTGCGTGCCATTGCTGTGTTTTGAAAAGTCTAGCATCTTAGGACTTTGCAGATGACGTTTTCACTGTCGACATCGTTGGTGAACGTGGTACCATTCAGTAGCACTCAATTGTTCACTCTTAACTCCATTCTTGGGTGAGATTGAGCGGTTTATTCAGGTGAATATGCCTACATTTTTTTCGTGCGTGCCATTGCTGTGTTTTGAAAAGTCTAGCATCTTAGGACTTTGCAGATGACGTTTTCACTGTCGACATCGTTGGTGAACGTGGGTACCATTCAGTAGCACTCAATTGTTCACTCTTAACTCCATTCTTGGGTGAGATTGAGCGGTTTATTCAGGTGAATATGCCTACATTTTTTTCGTGCGTGTCAATGCTGTGTTTTGAAAAGTGTATCGTCTTAGGTTTTCGCAGATTTTGGCGTTTTCACTGTCGACATCGTTGGTGAACGTGGTACCATTCAGTAGCACTCAATTGTTCGCCTCTTAACTCCTTTCGTGGTTGAGATTGAGCGATTTATGCAGGTGAATATGCCTACTTTTTTCACGCGTGTCAGTGATGTGTTTTGAAAAGTCGAGATGTCTTAGGACTTCACAGGCATTCGGATTTTCACTTTCGAGTTCTGTGGTTCACCTTTTGGTAGGACGTAATTTGTGGCCTCTTATCTCCGTTCTTGGTTGAGATTGAGAGTTTTATCCAGGTGAATTCGCCTACCTACTCTCGTACGTGCTCATAGGCACGTGTTTCAAAACACTCATCGTCCGTTTTCAAAATTCGAGATGTTGGAGCATCTTAGGACTTTGCAGATGTTGGCGTTTTCACTCTCAACTTCGATGGTGCACTTTGCACTCCATAGAGACATGCAATTCCCGGCCTCCTGTCTCCATTCTTGGTTGAAATTGTTGGCTTTTGCGCAGGAGAATAGGTGTTTCTCCTTGTGCTGACAGTTGTGTTCTACAAATTTTAGGAGACAACGTTTTGTGACATTGATGCATCTTAGGTTTCCGTAGATGGCGTGCGTCATAGTGGCTATTTTACCTTCCACTTTTATGAAGTACTTCTGTTCTTCGTGGGAACGGTGTGTTGGTCATCTTGTTTCCACTCTTGGTTTAGATTGAGCTCTTTGAGCTGGAGAATGCACACAATTTCACGTGTGTTATATTCTAAAAAGGCCCCGAAGTCCCGCGCAGGCGAAACGACAGTGGGGGGGACTACATTTCTGGGTCCCTCTCGTATCCTTGCAACATTTAACTTTTTTGTGTACATGTCTTTTTTGTCTACATTGCTTATTTTGCTTTTACATAATAAAACATACTAAAATGAGTTTGAAATTATAAATTTAATGATGCAATTAAGGAGCACAATTAATTTGATGTTATTTACAGGTTTCAGGTGGTTTCCAGAGATTCTCTTCTAAATTTCGAGCAACAATTCTCCTAATATAAAAAAATAGGTTGAAAATGGAAAATCAGTATTTGGTCATATTTACAGAAATAAAATGATTTATTACGTATGGCTAGAGAGCCCCATTGGAAATTTTTCCGATAGCCATGCCTCCCTCTTGGCGTACGTCTTTGAAAGTGCTTGTCGGCGTTGAATAATACACCCAATTTTCATGCCTCCTTTTGACGAAATATTTCGGAGTTTTAGCGAAGGCGCGCATACTCAGTGTCGCTTACGGGATTGCAGAAGCCACAGTACGTATGCGCACTATGATCACTAAACTCCGGAACCATTAGGCTAGAGGCAAATGAGTGACGTTAAAGTACGTTCGTCATAGCGTGAAAGCGTGCGTGACAAACGAGCGCACTACGCGACGTGCGTTGAAATTATCGTCTGTTACCTAGCGGACAACGGACGTCAAAAGCCAACCACCGTGCGTTTCTCCTTGATGCACGTTGTAGTAGGATAGGAAGTTAGTAATTACGATAGTTAGTAATTATTATTATACGGAAGTTAGTAATTATTGGTTGTTGGCACACTAATTTGCAAATTACGGTTGCTAGAAAACACACACAGAAACACGAACAAAATGCAGTACAATCGAAATGTAGATAAAATTGACGAAGAATCGAAGAAGTGTTCGGGTGTGTGGAAGTCGTCAATTAAAAAAAAAATAAAAAAACATGCATGGAGGTGATATGTGTTATTTTCTTACTCAGCATTTCAATCGAAAACCAGTGTGGAGAAAAAAATCACTGTCTTCTTACAATTGACCATAACTGTGTGTGGAATCTCATAAATAACGTTCATTATCCCACTATCACCATGTTCCATTTCTTCGTGGTTTTATTCGCATATACTTACAATTAATGTTTCAATGCCATTCCTGATTATTTAGAATTTCCCGGTAATCACCCACAATGGTGTGCAAATAACGCATATCCGGACGTACTGTGTCGCTGGTGAAACAACTCACATACTGTCGACACACGTGGATACGTCCATTGCGCTCGTCTACCGGTAGCCTTAGAGATGCAGATGGTGGCTTGCGACTGATTAATGTTTCCAGGCGCGTCATCTACAAGGTAATAGTTTGTATCATGGGCTAAGCCTGTGATCTCCCACTGCAATGCGATATTCTACTCGTCGGCTTGCGAGGTTTTCCTCTTCCAGGTATCTCCCACCAGCGGGGCACCACCCCACCCGGGACACGTTCTCAGTTCAGGACTAGCCTCCTGACGTGTGGTATTATGGTGGATGTAAGTGGATGTGAGTTAGGGGTGAGGATATGACATGCATGGGGAAGGGAAGATCGCGTGCGGTCCGTGGCCCGTTTGTTAGGGTACTGCTCCGTCATTCGTGTGGAATTGACCTTAGAAACCACAGAGAACTACCAATTAGAATTAGACCGCTAGAATTCTCTGCCAGACAGCGACTGAATTCGACTTCGCTCTCTAGCTACTGTCGAAAATCCTGTCAACGGGCGGTACTCGAACCGTAGGGATCTCCCGTTTAGCGGCAGATGCTGGTAACGGAGGCGGTGGCTACGAGACGACGACAGCGAAAGCGGCGGGGGCGGCGAGGCAGAAGCTGCGGCAGGGGGGGCGGGGTGGGGCGGAGCGGAGGCGGAAGCGATCGAGGGAGCCGCGATAGCTTCTCCGATGCGGTCGTTCCGGGAAAAACGGCGCTTCCCGCTCGCTCGCGCCGGACGAACGACCGGCCGCCCAACAGCCCCCGTCGTCTTATTACCGCGCGGAGTGTCGGGGGCGGGGGCGGGGGCGGGGGCGGCGAAGTGTCCGCTGAAGGACGGTCGTCCACCGGCGAGAGCGTTCGCCCGATGCGCCGCTTTCCGCGGGAAGTGCGTGCTGAGCCGGGACGCCGCGCCGCCGCCGCGCTCTTGCCATTCAGAAGCGTTCTGGAAGTTGAGAGACATGCGGTCTCGGAGTGCTGTTTTGGTTTTGGGATCGTGACCCGTTGAAGTTGATAGACGCTATTTCTTCAGACCGTAGAAAACAGCACCGAAATCGTGATGGGTAAATTATGTGAATAGAAATGGTTATAAAATAGTATACTTTTACTAGTAAATATTGATAAAATAATTCATAAAACTGCTGTTATGTTGAGTTAAACACTTCGCCTTTTATCAAGAACTAACATAAGAATGTTTTACTCGTGTCATTTTTTGTGGATCGACAATAGCTTCACGCGAATTGTTCTAGTCTTTCATTTTTGTACGATTAATATCTCCAGAATATAACATTCAAGTTTATTTGTTTATGCTGACCAGTATAAACATGCAGGTTTTCCTACAGCGTGTGTTCAGCAAATCACTGTTGTTTCATTTAGCGTTCCGCAGGGAACACGTGTGGTAGACTTTGTCCCCTCTCTGATTTATTATTATTTTTATTATTATTAATGAATTAGGAGGTGATAGGATAATGGTGAGAGGTGATCGTGGACTTTTAGAACCATCCCAGCATTTGCCTTATGACCGAGGGAAATCACAAAACCCCTAGTCAGGATGGCCGGCCCGGGTATCGAACCCGAACCACCCGAGTTTACGATCTTAACGCTAGCCTCGATCGTCAATTGCGAATGTTCTGATTACGGAACCTCGTTCTGATCCACGAATGAACTTGTTAAAAATCGCACGTTTGCGGAAATAAGTTGGTATAAGAGTTGTACTTTCACCGGCTTGTCTGGTGGGTTTCATGATGTTTCAAGCGTCTTAAGAAGTATGATGGGGCTTCACTAACTATATATAAACATTATTTGATGTTGGTTGCATTCAATAAGATTCACTTTCACATGTGATTCAAAGTTTTTATGAAATTGGCTTCGTGAGGACCGACCAGCGAGTACTTATACCTCGTAGAATCAGGATGCGAAATGTGCTTTGCGTACAACCCCCCATTGAGATTATTTCAACATGTTGCGATAAGCGACAACATGGAGATCCTGAAGAATAATAATTCGCACAATGTTCACGTGAAAACTGCGTTAATTACCTCAAAACGCTCATAAAATTATGTATCCTTATAAATATTATAAATATTGAATATGGCATTCAATAATATTTGAAAAACAATTTACTAACTTTTTAAACAAGTCTTTGTATATTGTTTTATTCGGACGGAAGAATGTATTGGAGAAAGAAGTTGCTGCAAAAAGTAATTTCGACGTATAACGAATCGTGAAATTCAACCATTTTGAAGCGTGAGTGGAGTGCAGCCCGAAAAGTCATGCCTTGATGGAGGGCGAGTCTTTATTCCAAACTGGGGAGGGAGGGGCTGCGGAAGTGGCGATGGCATTGACGGTGGCGGTTAGTAATAGCTTGTTGCGGAGGTGGTGGTGAAGGTGGTAGAGGGGAGGTGGCAAAGCCCGGTGGCCTTGAAAGTGACTGGCTGAGGCGACAGTGGAAGCAGCTGGTAGCGTATTAATACGTACATATACGACGACGAACGTCGAGGTTAAGACCTTCATTCGCAAATTAATATTTATGAAGGACTAGGGGCAGTTACGTGAAAAATCCCACAATACGCAGCAAGCATCCCGCTATTCGTAAATATTAATATCTCTATTTTGGTCAAACTGTTGCTTATTGGTATACATATCTTCGTTGATGGAAGACAGACTCCTATGTGAAAAAACAAAATTTTACAGGAGGAAGCAAAAACACTTCTTGATGTTAATAATGTACAGTTGGCTAAGTTGAGGCATTGTACACATTCTATACAATAATATAAAATATTTATTTATTGTAATATTTTTCTGAAAGCACCTTACTAAAACCTCCTATGTACTATATACGAGATATTCTGTCATCAATAAATTGTGAGGGTCATGCAGCAGGTTTTTTATTTTCCATTTTACGACCACAATTTTTCATTTTCATTAGACATTTTCTTATCAAACTAAAGAAGGAGCAAATTCTGAATCATTGATACCAAAAAGTATCGCCAATTTCGCAACATAGGAGGTTGTCCATCATCTACAGACCGGAAAAATATGTAGTACGAAACGTCAAAAATGTACATAAATATGTAATGAAAACAGTAAGAATATGTAAGAAAAATGTAAATGTGGTAAAATATGTAATATTAAAATTCTCTAATTATAAAACACCTTTACATAATACAAAATTACATTTATTAACAATTTCCTAAACAAATTTTAAAAGTAATACAAACGTTTTAAAAATAATTTGGAGCGAACAAGTTGAAGCACACTTTACACCACATAACTTTTCCGCCATTAGTAAAAACTTATTCTATTGTTATCCAGGACCGTAATTTAGCAGCCAGAGCCAGGTGCTTAAGAAAATTTATATGCACAGTGAGCAATACAAGCCATCGTACACTCTGGCGATATCTACGAACAGCAAACAATCGCTGCAGCATGCATCATTCTCATCGAAGTTTTACACGTCGGCGATCGCCAAAATTTCTCGAAAATCAAGGTTACAGGTCACGAATCGGCGTCAATGATAGTTTTCACACCTAGATTTCGTCAAGAGTGTAAGAAAAATGCTGAGTTTGTAGAAAATGCTTCCTTTCATAAAGAAATTGTATTAAAATTGAAGACAATTGATATAATATTTTTTTGTTAAAATTGCAAAATACTCGTATGTAAAATGTGTAATATAGAACTAAATATGTAAAAATATGTAAAGAAAAATTTGGATATTGTATTAGGAGACGGAACATTCGCCAAGATTACAATTTTGAGAACGGTTCGTAGAATGACAAAAAATATGTAATTACATAAAAATCCTGTCTCTATAAATGACGATATGTCTTATTCATATCTCTCAAAGGCTTGGAGTTGACAAGATGAGACATATTTCGCCCCAAATCGCGATATTAACTCACGAAACTACGGAGATTTGCTGTGGATTATCTTGCCCTATCCCAATCCCTTAAAATGATGCTGACGTACGTCTACCGTGTTCGAATCCGAGCCGTGGCAGCGCCTTCGAGAGCAGCGCGCCCCGCGGCGCCAGGCGGAGGCGGTGATTCTTAATTAAGCCGCCAGCAAGACGTTGCAAAACAAGCGGGTGGGCGCCGCGCCGCCCCAATCAGCGCCAGCAGGGGGGGGGGAACGCGGCGGGACGGCGCCCACGCCCGAGGCGTGGCTGGCCTTACGGGGGGCGGAGAGGGGTTTTAATATGGGAACGCGCGTGGCACATCGGCGATGAGGGGGGCGGGGCACGGTTGAGAAAGACGGGGGAAAGAGGACGGAGCCGTGCAAAACAGGAGCGACGGGGGCGGTCGCGGGGCGGGAAGATGGGGAAGTGAGGAGAGGGCAGGGCACCGTTCACGGGGAGGGGAAGGACGGTGCGGAATGGGGCCGGGCGAGGCAGCATCGATGGAGTCGGTCGCGGGGTGCGACGGAGTGGGGAGACGGGAACGCGACGACGAGGGCGGCGGGGCACGTTGATGAAGGCGGGAAGAAGGATTTGGTGGCGTACAAAGGCAGAACCAACGGAGTATTGTCCAGACGTGATAAACGGGACAGAAGGGGACGGGAGCAGGACAGGGTTGAAGGAGAAGAGAGGTGCGAGATGAAACGTATGGGGCGAAACGGGGCATTGCAATTCCAGTGGCGAAAAGGGGTACGGCGGCCGAAGCATAGCCTGGGTCGGATCCAGCCGATCATTTTGGGACGGGGGGGGGGGCATCACAGATTTTTGTTAAAAATAATAAACATATTTATTATATTGTAATATATTTTTGTAGTGTATTTATGATACTGTGAAATATTAATGTTTAAATAATTGCATAATTGTAAGGTAAATAAATATTTAAATTAATTTTCCTAAATCAAGGAAGGTATCACACGAAAACTCTTTGGGAGGGGGCTATCAGGGCCTCCATGCCCCCCCCTGGGTCCGCCACTGAGTGTAGCGGGGTGACTCGACTGATTGATTAGTGGTTCCGGGCGCGTCAACTGCTGATGTCATTCGTCCGGTAAGTGTAGTGCATGTTTTCCTCGGTAGGGGGCGGTGATTTTCCCCCGCCGGATAGTGAGATCCGCTCCCGACCTACCTGTCGGCTAGCGGGGTTTTCCCCAACCAGGCATTTCCCACCAGCTCGGTACCGCCCCGGCCGGGACAAGCTCCAGGCTCCCGGCAGGTCTCCCGACATATGTGATAGTGTGTGTGAGTGTAAGTGCGTGAATGTAATGGGTGAGGATAAGGCAAGGAAGAGGAAGGAAAGATCGTGCGCAGTCCGTGGCCCGTTTGTTGGGATATAACTCCGGCATTCGCCTGGTACTGACCGGGCAAAACACGAGAAGTCTACCAATCAGAGCAGGCGGCCGCTAGAATTCTGCTCCAGACGGCGACTGAGTTCGCCCCGGGGAGAGTCGAGGCCAGGCGGAACAGAGAGGCATAGCCAGTAAAGGGAGTGGAGCCAGGGCGGCGCGTGGCGGGTGCTGTCTCGACTTTGAGCACGCGGGCGGGTGGACGCTTACACTGATCCGAGATTGCCTCGCCAGGCGCTTTCGACTACTGTCTAATTAGGTTTCCTTACGACCAACTGAAGCGAAGGTTTGATTGTCAGCGTTAGTGCTATAAAGCTTCCTTTAATTAATTTGCCGTGCGAAGTTGCTTTATTTTGCGCTTGTGACTTTAAAGTCCACTTCTTTCAACATAAGGTTCCTTCAAGGAGCATCGTTCTTTTTCTTTTTTTCTTTTCTTGTTCTTCACTTGCGTTGCTTTAGTTTATTGGACGTTATTGATGATTCATACTACAATTTGAGTGTGTTAATTGATTTAATAATTGGAGAATAAATGAAAAGTATTCCAGTAAACATCTTATTGGCCGTAGTGAAATACACTTATATTATTGATACATAAATCCAAAGAAAATAAACCGATTATTCCAGTTCTTGTGGCGTCGTTTGATGCATTCACATCACTGGGAAGAGTTTCGAAGTTTGCTTTCTCGCCAATGGGTTAAGTATTAATTTCCCAACCTCTTATCGCAGAAACATAAATTAGGAAAGAAAAGTAATTAATCAGTTGTTTTGTTGTATTGCTCTGTAATGATGTTGGATGACGCAATTGCATTAGGCATGTCGTTTATTACATTTTAATCAGTCATCTGAATGGGCATCAAGCACACATCTCAAATGGCATTGCGAGACTTTCTATTACACCAATCGTTATGCCTGTCACTTTGAAGGCCTTGCTCATTAAGGAGCGAAGATGTGAGCTAACGTTGAACAAATACGTAACGTTGTAATAAAAGAACAATTCTTAACTGAAGACTCACCTCGACAATGCTCACTCATGGTGGCATGATTATTCTTCTTGTAATAAATGAAACTCATATGTTTAACAACATTGTGAAATGTAATTTTGAAATGTTTTCGTACAAAATGTCAGTTCTCATAGTGTATAAGCTAGAACTATTAATTATCATCAATTCACCATTCCGACAAAAAATTAAAAACGCGAAAAGCAAGATAAGCTGGTTTATTGGCATCCAAATAGTATTCAGAATATCTACTATTAACATGTCTCTAAATAAAACATGTCTGTACATAAAATCACAATACCTGATTTTTACTTTCTCGTGTAGGTACTGTTGTTCGGAGTAATATAAGTAGTATAAAGAAAGTTATGTAGCGGTGGGCAAAAACGTCGATTTTTACTTTCTCGTATACGTACGTATATACGTAATAATGTAGAGAAAGCAATGTAATGTTAGCGGAAAATCAATTTCTATATTTCAACTGAAATACATGTTTTGGGTTTCCTTAACAGCGAAAAAGGGTTGTTTCTTCAAAACGCCCTTCTGTCTGTATTATCCGCTGTTTTTTTCTTGTTCGACTGTATAATTCATTTGTAATTTTTTTAAATTTGTATCGTTAATTGCTGCAACAATGTCATAACTCATACAAGCTTGTTTTTCGGGAGAGGCGCTTGAATCTTTAAGTTTTCAGTAGAGATACAATCGTGTACATTGCCCCAAGTTCTTCATCGCAATAAATTTGCGACGTACAGGGATGCCATTGTAGCAATGGAAAAGGCTGGAAAATGTCCATTCTTCGTACTAAAATCTCGTTTCTCCGCCATTTTGAGTTATGCCTTCATTGCAGCGAAAGAGAAGCGAATGCAGAGCACCGTTCGTGTCTCAGGGAGATGCCGTGGGGTAGTGGGAGGGGGAAAGTCGCGGCCAGACTCGGCCCGACGTCACGACCTGCAAAACACCCCTTGCAGCAGAATTTTCAAGGGGCTTTCGAGAAAATGATGAATAGACGGTAACCGAGCCAGCAGGTTTTAAACATATCCGCGACCTCCTTATTAAAAAGTTTTTAGAAGGAGTGTGATCTATTCATGCTCTGCGGCCCTAAAGACACCTTTTAAAGCAACTTGCCTACTTCAGTTGCCCGAGGGAAAATGAAAAAAAGTGGGGTAGGTGTACTTTCAGGGCAGTGCTTGTAGAAAGAGCATAAGAAAAAAGTATCTCCAATCCCAGGCTTCTCATTAAGAAGCTCAGAGGTGTGAATAAAGAAAGGAATATTTCAGCAGTTCTTAAATAATGTTTTCTCTGGAGAGTAAAATTAATGACCGTAGCAACATATATTCCCTATGAAAACAGGCGGTATAATTTCTAATCTCTGCTGTTTGGGTAAGCACGAAGAAACTATATTTTGAAACACTGGATTGAAAATTTAAATGTGTACCGAATGCGTAACTTTATTATAAACAGAATTATTGGAAATATTTTCACATTGAAACTATGAAGTGTTATAGGTGTGAAGGTTAATAGAATAAAAATTCACAAATGAAATTCGCAACTGTATTTTAAACTTAGAGGCTATTCGAATTTTATTAACTTTAAGATCACCTACTCTAGAAAATAGGTCCCAAAACATTACCACGTTGAAAATATAATTGTTATATTGTTGATGCAATTTGTAAACAAGAATGGATTAATACAAACAGAACATGTAAATTCCATCCAAAGACAATCAGCATTAATGTCTTGTGAATTTGATGTTTGTATACGAAAACGCTGTATGCAAAAGTTACAGATCAATACCTGACGAATGGCGGAGTAGTGCCATAACATACAGGCCACGAACCGCGCGCGATCGTTCCTTCCTTTTCCTTGTCCTATCCTACCCTATACATACGCGTGCACGCATTACACTACCACACTAGCTCACTAGCGATGATTAGAGAGAGAAATTGTTGGATCTACCTTTTTATAAAGTGAAATGTTATTTTACAAGAACATAATATTAATATTAACTTAGGTTATTCAATTATTAGAACTTAAATAATTTGATATAATAAGGGCAAAAATAAATTGCTGGTGATTTTCAAATGTTTTTCAGTACAAATACAATTCACATTGAGGAAAATACTTGGTTGGAACGACTTCTGTACGCTACATAGGCAGTTAGTATGCAACAGGCAGTTAGTGAAAACTGGCCCAAACAAGCTTTTGGTTTCTTGTAGTATCGTTGACTTCATTAGGAAACTGTACACTCGATTCACTTATTCAGGAAACAGTTCAACCTAACATTTCCCTGTTTTCATCAAACACGTCCGTTGGCAACTGATGAGAGCGGTTTCCTATTTCTCAGAACGCTGTTCTTTTCACGAGTACAGTTAAATGTTGAGAGCGACGACAACAGGGTCTATACGAAGAGGGAAGTTCTTGAAAGTCGCAATGTGAAGACCGAAATTCTGGGAAGTGTTACATGCCAAAGGCAATGCGGCCACAATCGAACGTTTAGGCCGGCATGTCAAATCGCGCCCACTCAAGCCACTTGCCCATCCGGCGCTCCTGAGAGCACGGGAAGCTTCTCTTGCCTTCTCATTTCCCCTCCAAATCCAGAAGGAGTTGTATACGAACATGCTGAAGCGGTGCGAGGCGGGGAATTGTGACAGCATTTGAAAATATGTTTGCAGATACGTTCTATGAAACAATCGAGATTGGAATTATGATTATATTCTTTACTATTTGATACTATTTTATGTTTATTTTCTTTTTAAATTCTCCTTTGTATTAACATTTTTGCCATGGGGCAGGAATTTCCTAGTTGTTGTTTTGTGGTATGTTCAATGAAATAATTCCGTTATGTACTATACATTATATAATGAAATAATTCCGTTATGTACTTTACACGCTTACGGCGGGTTAGTTCTTTTAACAGATAAAAATCTCTATTAAACCTCTTAAACTGGACGTAGAAAGGTAATGCAATTACCGCACTCTTAAGCAAATATGATGACAAAATCGAGGTAGTACTTTCTCTTGAAAATTATTAATTTTACTTCCAATTGACAATTTGAAATCTGACTGATATATCATTCCATTTTAATGGATAATTCCTTTGCTTTAGATGAGGAAAGGAGGATACAGATAAATTTGGGGCAATGACTGTCATCTGACTTCTCCAAAAGAAAGTCATGGACCAGGTATCAAGTGATGTCCCGTCAATCCGATGCGTTTTGTACTGCCTTGGTGTTTAAATGTTGGGCTAGTTGCTCTGAACGCAGTGCCTGCGGACTCTTAAAAGCTAGTTACCTTGCCCGCGACCTTGACATGCCTGGTTGAGACACATGAGCCTCCTAGGTTAAAGGAACCAAATGCAATATATTACGCGCGAGTTAGCGCGGTTCGTTGTGGAGGTTAGTACTATAACAGTTTGTAAAACCTGGCCCGGGAGGCTTATGAACCACATATTCGTTTTGGAAAGAGTCAATTAGGTACATTTTCCCATTCGTATCCTTGATTTAGTTTATTTGTAAATTCACATGTGGGTAGATGAAATTCTAAGAACCCGGCAAATGTTCTTGTTCACTCTACAGGTGCTTCAAAATCGCATTCGGACCTGTGGGTTGGGGGATTCTGTTATCCGTGTTGAAGCCAATTCTACAAAATGAATTCGTAAATCGTCGTTTAAAAAACTAAAGGTGCTACAATGCCAATACATTCTCAATTATGAAACTCCATTTGATTTGTCTCGGAGCTGGCACTTTAACAATTCCATTATTCTTACACCATCTTTTCCCCACCAAATTTTAGATATGGATTGATTGATTGATTGATTGTGATTCCGGGTACGTCGACTGCTAAGGTCATTATTCGCCTAAGTGTAATGCATGTACTTTTCACAGGGAGGTAGTAGTGATCTTTTTCTGCTCGATGACGAGATCCGGCGCCGACCTACCGTCGGTTAGTGCGATTCTCCCCAACAAGGAATCTCCCTCCAGCGGGGCACCGCCCCAGCCAGGACAAGCTCTAAGCTCCCGACTGGTCTCTCGGTGTGTGTGATAGTGTAGGGCATGTATGTGCAAGTGAGGAGTGAGGATAGGACAAGGAAGAGGAAGGAAATATCGTGCGCGGTTCGTGGCCCGTTTGATAGGGTACTGCTCCGGCATTCACCTGGTGATGATCGGAGAAACCAAGGACAATTAACGATAAGAGCAGCCGCCCGCTAGAATTCTTTTTCAGACAAGGACTGAATTCCACCTAGCTGAAAAATTAGTGCCGAAAATCCTGGAAATCCCGCCACTCGAGCCTAGGACCTCTCTGCCAGGGGCACTGCGATGTCATCAGGTAATGCCGTGAACCTCCTCTCCCGGTTTAGATAAGGATATTATATCCATTTGTAAGATGAACGTTGTACTTAGTTTAGTGAACAACAGAAGTTTAAATTATTTTAATCAAATTTACCGTGTATTTGTCTGAGATATTGATATTACATATTTAGTTGTTAGTTTTCTTTTGCCTTGTTTTTGGATACATCAGTCTACCGTGCAGACCCAATTAGGAATTTACTGATTTTGCAACCTCCAGGGACAAAGTGATCACCGGGAGATTTTTCGCTCAGTGCGCACGACGTACGTGGTCATTGCAGTCGTGTGTCGCCACAAGGGCGCTATCTAGCTGCCAGCAACTCACGTAGAATTACTGAACGCACTCTCACCCGATTCGACTGTGCAGCCGCGTGCTATTGTTCACCGTGACTTGAGATACTACACGCTCTAGGACGGGCTGAATACCTGGCTATTGTGTGCAGATTGTGGGGCGATTTGCATGTGAATGAAAAGGATGTGCCCTCGGAAGCTATAATAATGTTTTGTGTTGGTTCTCCCTTTTTATTAAAGCTTCTGTTCACGTGGAATTACAATGTCATAATCATAACAACATTATACGAGTATTTTTAGTAGAATATTTCTTGTTCTTTATTAGATAAAATTAACTAAAGTAATTGACGTGTGTAGTCCATTAACTTGCAGGAAATTATTTGTTTATTTTGTATGTTGTTAGAGTAAAGAAAATATTTTTATTTATTGTATGTCGTATTTTCAGAGTAAGGATGTCGTTTGAGCAGATGGTGTGTATTACATCTTATCACTCATTGCACTCGTGCAATTTACACCTACAAGTCAGTAGTGTCAGTTCTTGTCTATAAACAGTTACTATTGTTATAGCTCGACCAACTTAAGAATGATTTTTACAGGAGCGCGCCATTGTCTGTGTTTACAACTGAAACGACAGAGACGGAGATAAAAGGATACTCAGTTCAAAATTAAAATGGTACCGTGCCAAACTATTGCGAAAGAAAGCGCGATTTATTTCGTTGCAAATCTAGAATCTTCCCAATTAATATTTTAACTGTATTTAGACATGTCTGCACCTCATATTGGAATAAATAAAAGTATACTTTTCTCTGCAAAACGATTCAAAATTTTGAAACTAATTCTTTCGATAAGCAGTAACATTCATATAAATCGTTTATTTTAACTTAAGTAGTTTCTCAGAATATATACCAAATAAAATTATTTTTTATGTAAGGAGTAACTACCACCATAATGAAGAATAATGTAGATACTTATGACAGTAAAGTTAATGTTTTGGTACTTTATTGCATACCTAACAAACCGTCCAAAGCCTATGGAAAAAAGACGAATGAAGGAGAATAGAAAATGTTTAAATTCAATGAATAAGTATTAAAAATTCAATATAAATAGAACTTTTTATAATAGTCTTGTACTAGAACGGTGAAAAGTAAACAAAGCAACTTAAAGGGACAAAACTAAAACAGTCAGTGCAAATCTTGCATGATGTGTCTCCGAAGTTATATTTTATCAGCTGATTCACAACCTCTATGAAGGAGGTCATGGTGATTCCGTAGGAGTAGTCTCTCAACTCCCTTCCCGCTCCTGGCGACTTTTGTTAGCTAAACTGACTGTACAGACCCGTGTTTTCACTTTTAGTTCCACGATGCGCCGCAATCGCAGCCTTCATTCTTCGCTTGGTCGAGTTATAACTTACCTTTGTTATGTTTGGCATTGACCATTATATCATAAGGATAGTTCCTAATGTACTCTATGAGATGACATAAACGCCATACTGCTCTATTCATTTTGTTTTTTTCACAATTACGAGAACGTATTTTTTTACTTGTTTCTCACGTCCGTCGTTAATATTTGCATTAGTGGAGATGTGTTCACATTATTTAAAATAATGTCATATAAAGTTTCTCGAGAACTCAACCGTTTTCTGTGAAAACTAGCTCAAAATGTCGCATTTTCAGAAACGCCTAAATGCCATTTTCTCAAAAATGGCTCCAAATTGTTTCTTCAAACTTTTCGAATGCATACTGCTAATTGCACTCTTTAATATAACGTAAAGTACATTTCGGGGCATTTTTTTATTTTTTTTTTCTTTCAAAAATTACAGAAATGTAATTTTTAAAGATCTCTCACTCCGTTAATATTCACATTTCCATCAATTTGTAAACACTATTATATTTGTGAGTGGGTGTTCTTCAAAAGAGTTTTAATGATGTTAAAACTCAAAACTTGTCTGTGAAAAAGAGCTTCACGTTTCCCATTTACAGTAGCATTTTCTTAAAAACGGCTGCAAATTTTTCAAAGAAAATTGCCATTTAGGACGAGATTTTACTGTTCTTTAATATTCTTAAAATGATATATTCTTAATCTTTAATATTCTTAATCTGTCCGTTCTACCATTAGGAAACTAAAAAATTAATCAAATGTCAAAAAATGTACTTTGGGCGGCTATAGATGGCAGCTGGCATCAGAATGTGCCAAGTCCGAATAGCTATCCGAGACCAAAGGAAATAGAAAACTAATATGGGAAAGGATGTGCCATTCTGTAGCACCTATAGTTTTTCTTTTTAGTTCGGCTTGTTATATGTATAAGAATGTAATAACACTAAAATAAAAGATACATTTATTTTTGCAATATGCTGTAACAGTATATGGGAATGTCGCAAAAAGTGTATATTTAACTCCTTTTCAGTGTACCGTGTATTCAAGAAGGTTTAAAAACACCGAGGTTATCTTGTACGGTAGAGAAAGAAGTGGAAAACGATCGATGGCGATGGGGGGGGGGTCGGGTTATGCTACCGCAGCGCTGTATCGTTCCTTTATGCGGCACATTTTCGGCGCCCGGTCTCGAACCTCGGCTTTGCGTGCCGCAGTGCCGTCCCTCTCGCCCACCGCCCCTCGTCATGCCTCGCGCCGCCCCACCGCGCCTCGCCACGCTCCGTCACGCCCCGTCTTTTTGCGCAACTCATGCTGCAGACACGCTACAGTGCGACCTGAACGAGCTATTCGGTCAAAACTCCAAGTCATTGATGACTATTTATTTACTTATTTATTTAACGCCAAAAAAATTGAAAGTGTGCACATTTCGAAGAGCGAGAGGTTAGCCAGGTCATATTGTGGCATGTAGAAATCCTGGTAAGTGCCCGGCAAAATTAAATCTCTCCGGCAATTTCTTTTCTTATTGAGATATCACGTCATCCCAAATCAGAAATCTTTTAAATAGCTGAGATCGACATCTGGAAGAGAAAGTGAGAATCACACCTAGGCGTTTAAGGGGACGCCCACGGGACGTCCCGGGTGGAAGGTCCCGTTGACCCGAGCTGGTGTTCGACTTAAAAGGAAGCTTGAGTCGAATACACTAGCGCGGAACTACCGCAAATGCCCATGAAATAAATTACCATACGATAAATAGATGAGCTAAGAGCCATAAGAATATGACCGAGAATTACTACAAAATGACTAAATAAGAGTTGAAGTTAAAAAGATCCTGACAATAATGAATAATGGTTTCCCTATTAATTTTGATTAGTCTACATTTATTAAACTCAAAATTATCATGAATTTACAACAACAATGTATGCTTTCAAAACAGATTAATAATGAACAATAAATATTATAGTTATGTTTGGCGTTCATAGAAAACGGAAAGAACATATTATTCTCGTTCAGTGATTGCCAACTCAATGCTCTGTGACGTCACAGAACTCTGCTCTCTTGCTCCGAACCGACCGACCGACAAAGGTAGAGCTCGCCGCGGCGGCAAGAGCACAGTGTTCCAATGATGGTACGGAAGTGGGGGAAAAGGTTCGCTTGGAAAATCCATAATTGCGACTTTTAACTGGAAATTATTATTTAGAATGTTAATTATTTAATAACAATATGAAGGATTATATAACAGAAAATACATTATTACTTAACTCAAAACAATATCCGACTTTTTATCATAACCGAACTGTAATTCCACTTCCATTCTTCTATTAGATAACATTTTTGGAAAAGGCAGTTTCCATGTTTTAGAACAATAATATTTTATACAGTAGTACATAATATAACGAATTAGTTCGTTCTCAAACTTTAATTAATGTTAACAAATAAATAACAAATAGGTACGCGATAGGGGTCACGAAAGAGAATTTTGACCCCAGGATTGATTATTTTTGATGTACGGTTTTGTTTGAGAATGTTGTTAATCCTCGTGATTTTCAGTATCTTCAATCTGCAAATTCCTTTACTTATTCCATGATTGCGAGCTATGTCAATTCTCAGAATTTATTTTTTTCTCGGAGATGTCTTTGGGTCGCAAAACTACGTAATACATCTGTAAGTTGGGTTTTTTAACTTACTGCAGCTCTTTCGAACACACTAAACACTTCGCCATTGTTCCAGTATCTACAAAAGGATACCTATCTTCCCTAACAGAATGAAAATTGACGGGTGTAAATTGCTTCCCTACGTTCCCTGAAACACCGGCAAAGACCCACTGGCATTCCGGTGGTACCGGCGACCGCCGTCTGCCCCTCCTCCCCTCCCCCATTCGCTCGCACCGCTTCTCCGAGTGCCTTATCTCGGAGGGGAAGCTGCTCCGACGTCATTCCTTGTCCATTAGCAATCACTGTTCTAGTTGTTTGTCAAATTCAGCCATATTCAAGATGTTATATACTTATATTAATTTTTCAGATGTTTAAAGGTTTCATATTGATATTTTCAATATAAAATAAAGATTTACGATAATACTGAAAATATTCTTTCTGGGTTCGCAATGTTTTCAATTGTTGTTCTCAAGAAGGGATGTGAAATCCTTAGATTTCCTGAGGATCCTCATGTGTAGATCCTCATTATTTCGGTCACCTTTAAATTTTTCGAGAATGAGTGGTTTACTTAAACAATGTTGTATTTTCAATTGATAATTTCCTAGGTATAAGTTATAGTTTCGTAATTCAATATTACCGAATGTGTTCCTACTTTCTGTGTTTCTAGCTAGCGTTTTTGTTTCTGAAAAGATATGTATTCTGAATAGGTATATTTCATTTTTATTTGCATTGCTTTCTCTTTTTCCAACTCGGATCGAATTTATTTTAAGCCACTCAAATTTAGTTTCATCACTGCTTGCTTTGCGGTTGATTTCCTCCAATTTCGAAGTACTGAAAAAATGTTCTTTCTCTATTTTAGTATCATCAAAATGTGTCTATCTCTTCTTTGAAGTTTCCACCATATCCATCTATTCATCTGAAGTTGTTAGTTTTGCATCGTTTTGATTTCTCAATTGCAAAATCGTGATCACAAGATAAAAAGCAGTGCCATGGTGTGAAGTACTTGTGGCCAACTACCTCAAGGTGGGTGAGATCTGAAGTATACACGAAAAAATAGATCAGTCATATTCCAATTTTGTCCATGACAAACATCACTGTATAAAATCAAGTCTACAATGTGATTGGGTAGTCTTTTCTCGATGTCTTGATGCACGAACCTTCTTGCGGACCATGTGATGCGCATTATCTAATCCATAGAAAGCGATCTTCAAACACTAATCTTAATATAGCGATCCTACTTCAATATGTTTGCAGATACTACAAGAATGATTAGAAGCTTCAATTGAATCGTCGAAAACCATTTAGTAAACAGAATCTGCCACAGAGCTAACAAAATCTTCAAGGAAATCTGCAATGTTGCAACTTAAACCACCAAAGCCAATATTATTGTAAGTTGAACATGTTTGGCGCTTAAATAATTCAGCTAAGACGTGTCGTAGATGTTTCTGCTAATCAATGATATATGTAAGGTGGTAATGTTTCCTTACATAAAAGTGAAAATTCTCTTTCGGTAAACTTAACTATCACAAATAATTCAAATTTCTGGTCTGGTTGCCTTTTCTCTGACCCTTTTAATAAATAAGAATTAAAATTGTATTTGGTGATTGAGGGGAAAATACTATGCCCGTTTTCTTTTGCTCCGGAATCCCTATCTCCACTCTTTTACTACGCATGGTTTGGGCCTCTATCACGTATTATGCCTAATGTAAAGAAATCTCTAGAATATGGAGAACGATTATTTGATTTCAATGCTGACGAAATAAATAAATTCCTCACCAACACTCTACAGAGCGCAAGAAAAGTGTCATGTTAAGGCCCTTCTGACCCCCGAGAACAACAGGGGTAGCACAATAAAGTCTCCCCTCGTACACCCAGTGAGTATATCTCACCTTGTATCACCACGAGTGAGCTATACTGAAAACGGTTCTGGAACGTTCCTGACTTTTCGTTTAGGTGACCGTTAGAAATATAAATTAAAATATGGAAGTCGTACATTTGTGCTTTTTATGTTTATTAACATTGTTTTAACGTCTCTCTACACATTTTTTGACTACGGCAAAATATTTCGTGTGCTTTAACGGACATGCTCTTGCTGGTTTCAACCCGCTATCGTTATAAAAAATTTTGAACGCTCGTTTCCTTTCATGACACTAGTCATGCTGATAGACTTGGCGCATGCCCCTGTAGCATGAGGAGTGCTATTACTACCTATAGCAACCTTGACATTACTTCCCATCATAATCGATTTTGGAAGATGTTGATTTCTTGAAGATATTGATTCGATTTGTTGTAATGTTACTATTTATGAGGTTGCTCCTAAATTTATTAAGGACAGTTGTTTTCTTTACAGATTTATTAATATAACAAAATATACAAGAAGAGATAAATGAAGTCTTATAATAATATTGTCAAGATTATTTTGTTATAATATGAATCTTAACTCAAATGTGTTTATTTGTTTAAATAACGTCTAAAGGTAACTTCTAATTTACTTACAGAATATAAAATTAAAATTAAAAAGTTCAATTGATATTTGAAACAAATTTTCAAGAAAGGTTTATCAGTATTATAGGTAGATGCCCTTGTCAACCCTCCACACACTCCTCTCTTACTGTATATTCCCCATCTTCCCCCGCATCCACCTCACTGTTCACCCTACACCTACGTCATGCTCCCCAAATGCCTTCACGTACGTCTGCTGAGACGTCATACTCAACAATATGCCAGCTCCACAATATCCCGACACTCGCCTCCAGCATGTCCACCATAATTAACCTCTCCTCACTGCTTCCCTGACTCACAACCCACTGGCTTTCAAAATTTCGTTTCCCTATCACACTTGGCCCACCCCAGCTATCGCCGCACCCGCCAGTGTCCTTCCCTGGCTACCCCTTGTTTGCACTTTCGTCCGTGCAATCCCACCCCGCATCAGCGTACACCTGCCCGAGGCTCATCTCTGGCCCGTCGCCGTTCCACAATAGTCCACCACACGCCCCCGATCCGTCAACCACAACCCCTCCGCTGCAAGGCCACAATACCCACTACCCTGCTATTGAGCCGCAATGGCGGCTGGCTGAGCCGCACCCCTCGACCACTCACTCGCTCGCCCCATCCGCACTCCCAACCGCACGCGTGGAAGCACGCACGCCTGCCCACACGCCCTCCCGCACGCACTCACGCTTGCCCACCCAATCCGCGCCACCGTCCCTGCACGTCCACCCGCCCCCACCCCTCCGCTGCCGCCCGTGAGCCTCGCCGGGGTTGCGGCAATCTTTAAAGCGGCCGGTGCGGCGAGGCGATCACGTTGCGGCCGCGACTGCAGCGCTCCTTGGAGGAATGCACCCTGCGGCCGCCGGCTGCACAGTGCTCCGGAATGGGCCGGTACCACGGTAGAAGGTTCTGCAAGGACACGTTATACTTCGGTTTTTCTTTCTTGGCGCGTGGGAGGGGGAGGTCATCAAAATGGAATATCTCACGGTATTTCGCGTCGTTCTCGGTTGTACCGCTAGGAGTCGCATGATCGCCAGCACTGCTCGATTCAGTCGCGATCATGCGACTCCTAGTGGCACAATGAAGAACGATGCAAAATACCGCGAGATATTCCATTTTGATGACACCCCCCCCCCACGCGCCAAGAAAGAGAAACCGAAGTATAGCACTCAATGGTTGTAACCTAATTCTTATCTGAAAGTGAGCGGCAGCGATAATTTTAGTTCGGGCTCAGCCAAGACCAGAAAAGGTAATAGGGGGGGGAGGTCATCAAAATGGAATATCTCACGGTATTTCGCGTCGTTCTTCTTTTAAGCTTTAAAAGTAACAAATTAAGCAAAAAACGTAACTGTAAAACGTTACTCTAGTGTTTCGTAGGAATGACCTGTTCCAGTGAAATTCCAAAATTTTGAATCTTCATGTTTTTTTTTCTTTTCGGAAACTTAAAATCCTTTGCTCATGGGGATCAGGGGCATCGTGTACCCCATTTTAATTACAAAAGGGGCACCAAGATCTACATAATTAAACATTTCATTTCCATAAATATGTGCATTTTAAAAATTGTTCTTTTAAGCTGGCAATCTGGGAAATTAATATTTGACATTTGGGGAAGAGGCTCTCGAAACCAATTGAAAACCTGTAATTGCTTCAAAATATAATTTATTTTACAAATGTTTTATTTATTTTTTAGTAAAATTTGTCACACATAAATAAAAAAGTTTATTGGAAAATGGGGCGCGGCAATATAGGTTGCCCCCTTCTTGTTTTAGGTTGTGCAAGCGTATGCTTTTAATACATCACAATATTCTGGACACTTGTCTCTGATTTATGTGTTCTGCATTTCTATTACTTTAATATTCTTAACTTGACAGTTATTATTAAACATACCGTAATATTTTTCATAGCATTCAATATAAAATATATCTCGTGCCTGTGGAGGGAAGTGCGCACATGATCTGTTAGAGAAGGATAACGCCCAGACCGGGCCACCTTTTACAAAGTGCTTTTTTGGCATGCGCCTGAAAGTGATCAGGCAAACCAAGGAAATCATCAGACGCAATAGTCCCCTTACAAACTGTAAACCGACAGTGCCACAAACTCATTTTCTCCGTTGAAGACGTTGGACAAATTTCCGGAATCCACTTGCGATCGAACTTGCGATTTTTGTATGTTTGTTGCATTTTTATTACGTGAAATGACTTTAAAATCGGGACATTTGGTAAAGTCGCATTTAATGAATATATTTTACTATTGCCCCGTATGACACGCAAGCCACGCAGGACAATTGCATCTACATTTCACGCCGCACACCGGCTGCGGTGGCTCCGGGCATTAACTGATTTCACTGCTGTGCCTCTGACCGGGGAGGTCCGAGGGCTCGACTCCCGATAGTGGCAGGATTTTCGACACTAGCTGCTCTGATCTGCAGATTTCCGTGGTTTCTCCGATCACTACCAGATGTATACCGGAGCAGTACCCTGACAATCGGATCACGAACCGCATGCGATTTATCTTTCCTCTACCTTTTCTTGTTCTCATCCCTTACCCGCACATACAGTTACAGTAGACTTACTGTTATAGGCTTGAGGCAGTGTTAGATTGCGATAGTTCAAATGCGCTCAGTCCACAATCGTAGTGGGCCCGTTTCTTTCCAAGCTCTCTCCGGTTACTATGCTTAAGTCCCTACTATGTACTACGATCCCAACACCACACATGTCGGGAGATCAGCAGGGAGCTTGTCCCGGCTGTGGCGGTGCCCGCTGGGGAGAGATACCGGGATGGGTAAATGCTCGCAAGCCGACGTGTATCCAGCACGGGAAGAACACCCCCACATTCCGTGCAGTACAGTTCCATGCAGGGACTAATGACCATAGCAGTTGACGCGCCCGGAAACACGAAATAGTAAATCAGCGTCGCGAGGGGCTTTTTTTAAATTTTATTTTATGTAGGATTGTCATGCTAAGTTCAGTTTTTACAACTTTCTATTTGTTTCGCTGACTTACACCTAATTTACCATAAACTAAATCTATTGAGCACTACTCACCGAGCACCTCTAAGAATCATTAATACTTGCAAAAATGTTTAGAAATGAGTGGATAGGACATCTGTATTTTATTCTTGTTGGGGTTTCATTATATTTGTTACCTACGTTAATGTGTCTATCTTGCTTGATGAGGGTTAGGTTTGAATAAAAGTTAATGGCAAAAAAGGCTATGTGTGCGCATGGCTTAGTCATAGTAACCGGAGAGAGCTTGGAAACAAACGGACCCACTACGATTAGGGAGTGAGCACGTTTGAACTATGGTAATATAACACTGCCTCAAATCTGTAACAGAATTTGAGCAGTCATTGTTTGTCTGCGTAAATGTATAGAAGATGTGTATTTGTTTACATAATTTCTCAACCCTAATGGCCATATAGAAGCATCTTGGTTCCACATATCCTGCCGCTTGTGCAGTTTCTTATAAGATCGATTAAAATGCTTCGTTTAAGGCGATAGATAATGCTATGTGCTTTCATTTGTTTTTGTTTCCGACCACTGCGTACCCCAGACAAGAAAGGCAGATCGATTTCCAATGCCTGACTGGCAGCTGCAGTTGCACGAGGCGACAGAAGTAGTCTGGGCTCTGAATAGAAGCAAGAAATTCTTCCAAAGGTCCCGAGAAATAAAAACTTCTTCCAAAGGGATATAGTCTTTTGAGAACATTTTTATCGAAATGAGAATATTTCTCCCTCGTGAGATGGATTTTGGCTTGTGTTCATAAAAATGGTGGCCGATTTGTGACGAAGTCGTTCGTAGTACATAAAAAAGTATACGATCGGTTCAGATTTTTATTTTATGTCCATTTGTAGCGTTGCGAATCTTTTTCGTAATATTGTAGTAATCTCTAAAATATTCAAAACTTATGGCAAATTATAATAATAATAGCAACGACTTTTGTATTCTCATGATATATTAATGTTATTTAATTTAAGAAAAAACAACAAAATTTGCACCTCTGCACCTAATGATGCCTGCACTTAACGCAATTAATTTCTATTAAACGTTAGTATTCTTTTTCTTCAGAATCTGAGGTCTTTAATATGACAGTCGTGTGATCACGCCCGTCTATCCCTCTTCCAACAAATAAAACGTATCTTCTATTCAATAATACTAAAGATGAAAGCTCTTTAACGAATTTACTTATTTCAGTGATCACATTAATCGTAGCAACACTATATTTCACTTACATTTCCGATTAGGCATTACAAAACAATTATAATAAATATGCAAATATCGTATTCATTTTGTGCGGTTACATAACAGAAATTCTCATATAGAAGATATTTTTCGTGCTTTGTTTCTCGAACTTCATTCTGGTTTGTGCCTGATAAATATGTCTTTTCCTGGCATCAGGGCTGGTTTCCGAGGAAGTGCAGACCGCGGACTAAATGCCTTCTCCCGGAATTTCATTCACTGGCCAGCTGCGCATTCAGAATTTATACGGAATGTTCCAAGAGTCTGGTCCCCCGCGTCCTGTGGAAATCATGTTGCCCTCCGCTGGTGACATCTGCAGGAATGCCTCTTCCGGCTACTGGCTCCCGCGGCATGCCGTTGTCCCTTTCCCATACGTCTCTCTAAGTCCGCTCACCGAGCCACATTCACACGGAAATGGTTTACAGAGATAGGACACACGCACTTTTCCCATTCCTTTCTGGAAACTGGTATTTTTATATTTTACTTTTCGAAATACACACTGACTTATTGTCATACTGAGAATGTTCTAAAAATCGTAGCATAATGTTTTGTAGTATTCATTAGGCTTTCTTATATACTGTAGCGGCTCCACTGTAATTAATTCGCGATCTCTCACGACGGAAATTGACTAAAGATTTAAAGTTCTTCGTGTATTGAATGGAGCGTAGAAACTGTGTACATTTTCTTTAAAAAATGAGATATTGCTCGTTGAACTCTTATAACTTCGTTTCTGCCTCAATGATGTGCGTTTTTAACAGAAGTAATGTTTCACGTCTTTTGTGTTTCGTGTGCAGTTTTCGCAAATGAAAAGTGATAAGCTTAAACTTTTGTTTATTATCCATCGAGGTTATTGTTCGTTTATGGTATGTTTCGTTATTCACCTGGCGCGCATTCTTAGAAATTAAAGTATCGAAATACCCATATATGAGTGTACTTGTGTAGATAAATATGCGCCTTCTCCCCCTTCCCCAAAAATGTAAATCAATTATTGTGTTCTCCACCATGACTGTCTTGATGATCTCTACTATGAATCTGATAAAAGTAAAAAACAGCGTGCAAGCAAAGTAGCAATAAATGAATGCTTGAGGTATATACTACGATTTAAACACAGCATCACTTCAAGGTCACGAGCTGAACAAAGAGGGGAACTCTGTCATGCAATCGGGAGCTGCAATACCCAAAATGTAAGTCATAACGAAGCTCCCGATTGGGTGGCAGTGTCACCCTCTCCGTCCAGCTCTTGACCTTGAAGTGAAGCTGTTGATGTACAGTGCGAGTCCAAGGTCAACGAACTCAAAGACATGTAAAAATGTATGATTCAAATGCAATAAACATACTTCCAAGAACATGTATTAGACATGCGTTTTTCTTACTGTGTCAATACTAATGAAACTAAATTGCTTCTTATTTTAAAGAAATATTCAGGAACCTTGTGTTCTGTCATTTGCTTCTGTGCTTTGGGGTTACAGATTACTCCTTGCATCCATCTACCGATGTTGGATTTATGTATCCGTTGTAGGATTCATTTCATACGTTAGATGCACTTATTGTGCAATCAACTTATTATGTGCACTTATTGTGCACTTATTGTGCACATATAACATTATAAGGCACTTATTGTGCAATCATTCATACGTTAGATACACTTGTGCACCTGCCTTTATACATCCCTTAACTCACATTTTCAATGCTTCTTTATGTACAGGAATATTTCCAGATATTTTCAAAACAGCAAAAATTAAGCCACTTTTTAAAAAAGGGAACAAAAATGATATTCAAAATTACCGGCCAATTTCTCTTTTGTCAGTTTTCTCAAAAATATTAGAAAGGCTTTTCTACTTACGAATGGAAACATTTCTCAGGAAAAACAGAGCGTTTTCAGACTCACAACACGGTTTTAGAAAATCAAAATCTACGGAAACTGCCATTTTTTCTTTTCTCAAAGATGTTGCTTCATCAATAGATCAAAATGAAATACCTATTGGAATATTCTTAGATCTCTCGAAAGCTTTTGACGTTATTGACCATAAGATCTTGCTCTCAAAATTACCTTCGTATGGAATTCGTGGTATTGCCCTAGATTGGATAACTTCTTACCTTAAACATCGGACTCAAAGAGTAGAAATACCATACTGGCAGGAAAGGACATTACATACTTATATTTCCAATTCTTTGCCAATTGTGCATGGGGTCCCGCAAGGTTCGATCTTAGGTCCTATTCTCTTTCTGTTATATGTAAACGATATGCCCTCGTCTATTAAAAACGGAAGAACGGTTCTGTTTGCTGATGACACGAATGTTCTTTGCAAAAAAGAAACAGTAAATAGTACAATTTCAGAAGTTTCAAATTGGTTGAATAATAACAAATTAATTGTTAACGAAAGAAAAACTGTTTCAATGCATTTTTGCATCTCAAATCGGAAATCGCATGTTCCATTGAAAATGAACAATATGCAATTAGCTGATGTTGAGGCAACAAAATTTTTAGGTCTTTCAATTCAATAAAACCTCAAATGGAATGTACATATAACAGAATTAAACACTAAATTAAGTTCATTTTGCTATGCATTCAGAATTCTTTCAAATTCTGTCAGCCTTCATGCAGCTCGTTGCGTTTATTTTGCAAATGTGCATTCCCTCCTGAGATATGGCATAATATTCTGGGGAAGCTCATCCTGTAGTATTCAGACCTTCAGATTGCAAAAGAAAATTATTCGAATAATGAAAAAATGCCTTCCACGTGATTCCTGCAAGCCTCTTTTCATTGAGCTGGGAATCCTACCATTGCCTTGTCTATTTATTTACGAATCTGTAATATTTGTCAAAAATGACCTACTTAACGGAGGGAACATATTTTCATGCAATATTGATATTTATAATTACAACACACGCCGTAGAAATCACGTGCATCAAGTGTCAGTATCAACAACTCAGTACAAGAAATCAACATACAATACATGTACGTTACTTTACAACGCATTGCCAGATGACATAAAACAATTAAAGTCGGTATACAAATTTAAGTTAAAAGTAAAATCTTTTCTGCTGCAAAACTGTTTCTATACAATTAGAGACTATACTGATCGTGAAAAAGAAAAATAATGTAACAAAACAAAGATATGTAATGAATTAGTTTATGTTTGCATTGTATACATTTAAAAAAATATTTAATACGCCTGTAACAAGTAATGTACTTCAGCCTCCGGGTCAATGACCCCCATCTCGATCAGGTTTTTGTCCAGTTTCCCTGATCCATAGAGCAAATGCTGAGATGGCCCCTTGTTTTGCTTCTGGACGTAAATGTAGCTTCACTGTGCGCACGTTTTGTTGAGCACTCCTTTTGCTTGTAGTTCATTTACAGTTGAAATTGATTTTCTATAACTCGGGAAAAAACATTTTTCAAATATCTTTATTTTTCTAAAATAATTATTTTCTAAATTAATTTTTTCGTTTTCGTTTTCGTGTTTTTTTTAATAAAATTCTGGCCCTCAAGAAAATGTGCGCAGATAAATTTCTTTCCCCACACGTCATATACAGTTTTTACTGTTTTTTGACTAAATAAATAAATAAATAAATAAATGTATACGTGTTCATGTGTCAGATATACTATACTAATGCATTACATACATATTACACAGAGTAGGGCACGCTACGCATGCTTGTAATTTTACTCTCATTTGTTCCGAAATTGAGGTGGCGAAACGTTTGATACATGACTGCAGGGGCTGACGCGTTATTCACAGGAATTAATTTCGCATTTGGGATGACTGCACCAGAGCAGTTTGTGCCCGACCTATTGTTCGTGTTGAGCATTCTCAGCATTGCGACTTCGAAGGACAAATTATTACCATGTAATAAATTACGAAACGCGGAAAGTGAATATTAAAATTACTGAAAGATGGTATTATGGAATTAATGAAGGTATAAGAGAAACTCTCGCTTCTGAGGATTCTCATGGTGTAACCAGAATTTTTTTAAGAGAGGGACTGGCCTGTCGGCAGTTTCCAGTCTAGAAAACCTTGTCCCTGAGTTCATGACATATGAGTTAATGTTTCTTTATCTGTAGCGACAATATTCCTAGTCAACGTTTCAAACAAAATATGGTTCTAGTATTTCTCGCTAAGAAATGAGACTCGCGCTTTCTATCTTACTCTAATTTTACTTGTTTAACAATCAAGCTATTTTTTGCCGACCCCGACTAACGAAGTATTTTATTACTATTTTACAATTTATCATTGCTGCCTTTAAGTTTCAAAGAAGAAATCCCTCATTGGTCTAAGGAAAATTTATAATACGTAGGGCGACAGACTCATCCATGCAGGTTTTCATGTTGTGAAATTTGCTGAGGATTTTCTTATCAATTTTGAACTACTTGAAGAAAAACACATTATTCTTTCCGAAGTTTTTTAATTTGCTTTTACAATTACACATTATACCCAATATCGCAGCTCCACTGTTGACGCTGCGAATAAACGCAAGTAACAACTACAACAGTACAATATAATAATGCCTTTCATTCTATATTTACAACACATTCACCCAAGTTTACCATTCATGCGATATCTGTTACTTTTACTCATTGCTATGCTGCCTCTGAATTTATCTAATCTAATACTTCTTAAATCTAAATTTGATATAAGTTCGTCTTCCTACAATAACTACTTAATAACTATACCCTTTCCTTTGGTTGCCCACTGCACTCTTGACCGGTGAAATATTTGTTAAGCTCCGTTCCAGATCCATAAGCTCCGCGCTATCTTGTTGCTTCAGCCCAGTTCGAAGCTATATTTTGCCTCGTTTCGCAACTACCTTCTTGAAAATCCTTCCCTATAATAATTAATTGTTCGGGTGCTTCTACACACTTTCAGTTGCTCTTTTCACTCATTCAGCAACGCAACAACGAATTATTCCCACGACAAACTGCGATACCGACTCACGTCTGGCACGCACAATGGCCGAACAGGTTTTCGTCTGCAAATCATATTACCCGCCTTTCAATTGTCTCTTCAAGGCCGAAAGTTCCTCAATTTCGTCTCTCTTTGCTACCTTCTGGGGACAATGTTTGTTTGTCGTGCACACCGCTTTTTCCCATTGGCTCTCACTCAATACACGTATTATATTTTTTCTAAAACTGCCTTTTTCTTTTTATTATTCCTGTATTCCTAAGCACGGAAATTAATCACATATCCCATTAACAACTTATACCCTTGATTATTCTCGTAATAAAATGATCACTTCCTATTTTAGACCCTTTTATTTAAATCTTGTGGGTCGCGTCCATATCGAACTTCGTTTGTCCTTTTTTTACGTCAAGATGCTCCCAAATGTCTCGTTATCACCGTATTCCTATTTACTTTCGTGATGGTCCCAATATAGACCAGAATAAACCGTCATAATAACATTATTGTTTTCTAATATGTATAGAAAATGTATAACATTCTACTATCAAACAACCTGAACACAAGCACACGCACAGACCGTGACAGCCACCATCTTATATTAAGTTGGCTGTCCGGGCAAAGGTGCCGACGTTTTGGTCGCCATTCTGCGACCTTCCTCAGGGCGTAACGCATGCCGTTGGAACGCATTACGCCCTGAGGAAGGTCGCAGAATGGCGACCGAAACGTCGGCACCTTTGCCATGGACGCGGCGTCACCCGGACAGCCAACTTAATATTGACTCCGGCCGCGGAAGCCTACGCTCTCAGCCACCATCTTTGCCGCAGCCATATTTCCCTTCCCGGTGTGTTTCCAACGGCCCATAGTCACTCCACGTGTGATTTTCATTGCAGTATTTCTGATCGGGAGGTCCTAGGTTTGCGTTCCAACGGCAACAGGATTTTCGACATTAGCTAGACAGCCGGATCAAAGTCACCCGCTTTGTGGAGGAAAAATATAGCGGCCGGCTGCGCTAATCGGTAGTTTTCCGTGGCTTCCGGTCAGTACCAAGTGAAGGCCGGAGCAATACGTTACCAAACGAGCGACGGACCATCCGCTATCTTGCCTTTCTCATCCTTGGATTATCCTCATTCATTTCACCAACCAGCGCGGGAAGATCACCGTCTCATCTCTGGAAAAAATGCTCTACACTTACGTAACTAATTTACCCAAGCAGTTGATGGTCCCAAAAGTATGAAAAGTGAATCAATCAATCCACGAGTGGGCGCCTTGTACTTTTGATGTTACGCTGCCGGATGTTCTTCGTTGGGGTCCGCCATCAGGTTCTCGGATTGGGCGGTTTCTGTTGTTTCACAGCAAAGAGAAAAGGTCAGGCGACGCAAACGTACGTAGTGGGAATACCTCTTTGAGGACGACCTCAGGCCGCCTTTATTTTCAGTTGGTAGTAAATGCGCTTTATACGGAGGTCTACAAAATATTCACTTCTTTGTTCCATCAGATATCCTTTTTTGTCTTATATGAAACATAGTAAAACATTGGTTTTCTTGATTATTAAGATAGTTATAACCAACCTCGAATAAAAAGTATTTTATTTTATCAAATAGTTGCAGATATTATTTTTCCAAAATTTGTGAATTTATAAATTGATGTGTAATGAACTCAAAACGTTTGAATTTTTTTAACAGTCGTCTTAAATGAATAAACTTTTAAATAAATTCAAAAACAGCGCCTGCGTCGTATCACCTCTATCTTATCACTGGTCGACTTGACAATACTCCCTGGTGCCGTTTTGTCCCTGTTAACAGTTACTGTCGCGTGTGAAGGTCTTGCTCTTTTCGTCTGGAACGCGAAAAATTCACTGTGAAATTAAAGTTGACACGTGTTGTATTCTTGTTAATGACTTTTCGTGTGCTGTCACATGAATTATTTGCAATCGGTCTCTGTACTTTGAAACAAGTGTAAGTTGCCATTTGAATTTACAGTTGATGATGTTTTTAATGTACCTTACCACCCCATTGCCTCGCGGCTAGTCCTTGGCGAGCGTGCGCGCTGCTGGGGGAAGACCACCTACGCAGACCGAGGTCGAGGCAAGACTATAGTGTGCGTTTTCCGTGCAATGTCCCAGTATATGTTGCTGCGTGACGATGAGAAAATTCACTTCTCAGGTTGAGAAGACCGGAATACGGCGTGAGGATGTCTACGTGCTAACCACACGTACCCCCTAATTCCATGGCCAAGAGGCAGGGACGTCGCCGGTAGGCCTGAGCCCGTTCACGGACTGCCGTGCCAATTACATACATACATACCCAAAACGGAGCTGAGGGTAACGTCACTGAGGATTTCTTGGCAGTGTAGTGATAAGTCTAGTGACCAAATTAGAGACGCGCTCGAAAACACTACATCACTCACCCATTCAGTTTGTAGTGTACTCCCAAACTTTTTCCGTCGCGCGTATATACCCTTGTCGAAAAACGTGCGCTCCCTCGCCTCGCCCACTGCAGCGGGTGGTGGCGCGCGGACGTGGGCGAGTGGGAAAGCCACTCCGCTCGATCCCAGTTTCATCGTCCCGCGAGAGCGCGCGCGCGCGTTGGTCGGGACGCATTTCCGGCGAAATTGCATCAGAGGGGAGGCGGCGCGACGCGGCGCGGCGCGGTGTTCCCGCGAATTAACAGCGCGGACCGCAGATCGCGCCAGACGGCGGCGGCGCCGCCGCCTCCGCCGCCAACGCCGCCAACGCCGACGCCGACGCCGACGCTGCGATGCGGCGGCGCTGGCGCCGAAGTCGGTGGCGCGCGCAGCGGACGTGGGAGTTTAATAATGGCTTCGTGGGAAAGAGCGAGCCCGGCCAGCTCCGTTGCCAACGCGGGTTTTGTTTGGATACGACATGCCACCGGGCGCTCGATGCATATTTCATGCAATTGTAATAGTGTGTATTCTCAGACGCGTTCCAAGGAGGGTCGTCAGCGAACCCTAGGGGAGTTTACTTCCTCGCCTAGTGCTTGCGCAGTATAGAGAAAGTACTGTAATGATGAGAAGAAAAAAACGGCGATTTTTCGACAGAAAAACTGCTATTATTGTCGGGCCCTGGTGACGAAAAGTGGATAAATATTATTCCTATTATGTAATAAATTACTTCTTATGTAGTACACGTTTATATGTATGTAAGTTTCTTGTACATTTCTAAAGATTAACTACGCCTCTCTGTACTTGGCGCGACCGCCCGTTACGCAGAGGCGTATCTACGGTGTGGCAGACACGGCACGTGCCATGGGCGCCACTCGCAAGGGGCGCTATTTAGAGCCAACCCGCTAAAACAAATAACCCTAATTTGAAGTATTCTGTCAGGGGCGCAAATTCTATTGTTGCCATGGGCGCCTGAATACCTAGATACGCCTCTGCCGTTAGGCTCACGGCGTGCCAGCAGCGTGCTGGCCTGCCCAACGCCTGCCCCTGTGGGCATTCTGCACTTACGAGCCGACCGTCTGCTCGCGTGGGCGCCGAAAGTGCAAGGAGTGTGGAGTAGGAAGCTTTGCGGGGAGGAGAGAAGCCTGACGTCACGACGCGGCGCGTAGATTGAATGCCGGGGCATCGAATTCAATGTTCCATGATGTTAAATCATTTTTCAATTCATTTAAGTGGGTGATGTCCCATATTTCAAGCTACAAGGGTCACAATTCGCTGTCTGTTATTTTGTGCACTGCTGTGTAGCATCTTCTGAATCCACTACTCTATGTATTTTCCTTTCTTAATTGTTTTAGTTGATGCTCATTGTGACTCTTAAGCAATTTTTAAAGCGCTGCGACCTCTATTAAAACTATTATTTAATTCTAACTGGCAAAAATTTACAATTTAATAGTTAATTGTTCACCACGAATGGTGTAATCTCTCGATGATAGCAAAATGAAGAAAATTATGAAAGCGATCTGTCACAAGAAGATTGTCTTAAAAATAGAATAAAGGCAATTCCAAGAAGAGTTAAGTTTTAGAAGGGTAAAGTTGTAAAAGATATCAACAAGCAAACCTCTCTGACAATATGCTACTAGAAATCATGAGATTATCATGAGTCTTGTTAAATAGAATGAATAGAGTTTAATATTTTTATACATTATAGCCAGCGCCGCTTAATATTTTTATATATTATTATTTAAAATTATTCATCGTAAACGATGAATAAATAGTGTTCCTTGATTTGATTCTAGGAATTTATGATGTACTCTTACCGGAAATTAGAGCAGAAAAAATCATGACTTTTTTTAGAATAATATGTTTTAGCTTTGATAGAACTGTCGTATTCCATTAAACGCGGTTAAAAAAAATAGTTTATTGCTGTCGTCATCAAACAAAAGCAATTCAGTAACATTTTTAACAAAACTTTAAATTTGTGATTATATCGTAATAAAGCGAATTATATTATCAGCCCAACAAGCAATTATTATACTTGGTGTCCAAATTAAACATGTATAATTCATTGTAGTTTCGTATTTCACACTGCCATATATCGATAACAAGCATTTCCAATAAAATGTAAAAGGCAATATTACTTAAACTGCATGTGACCGTCATGTTCTCCCCGATTGCTCTTTCAATTTACGCGCAATGGTTCGAATTGAGAATTCTAATTAGTGGATCCCACTCCTAGATACAGTATCTACTATTCTTATTCGTACACTCAGATTTAGCAACAAAAAGTTACTATCCCAAGGATCTTGAGAAGGAGTAAATTTGAGGACCGTAGCCGGGTTAAGGCCATGGATTTAGGAGGTACGTGTGGTTCGCACGAAGACATCCTCAGGTCGTGTTCTGGTCTTCTCAACCTGGGAAGTGAGTTTTCTCATCGTCACACAGCAACAACTGGGACATTGCAAGGAAAACGCACACTATAAACACGTTCGACCGGGAATCGAACTTAGGGTCGCGTCCCGGAAAGCGAGTACTTTGACCAGTGAGGAAACCTCGAGGAAAAGATTAACAATACTTTTGTCACTTTATTAATTTCTTCAATTAATTTAGAATGGTGGTAAAAATGTATTCTTACATTTAAAATTTCAAAATTGTGTCAAAATCTCAAAACGTTTGAGTATGTACAAAGTAGAAAACCAATTTTTTTATTTCCCCTATCATCTTCAACAACCTAACTGAAACCTGAAACTATTTTACTATCCGATACCTGAAACTATTTTAAAGATTTTCGCTGTGGCCATGAGAGGTGTCCACCTTTACAGAATACGATCTAGGACGGGAAGATAATTCGCAATCCAGCAGAAATATACAAACGAGGTTTTCTGTCCATTTATTTTAAATGGTACAAAACCATCATCATTCCTTAGAGTATTATATCTAGACGGGATATTTGGGTCATATTCTCTCATTCCCATAGTCAAAGTATCTTTTAAAATCCGGGTTGCAGTTTATTTATCATGTTTAATGGAGATGGAATTAATGGATATTGAGTCAATATTTATAATGTTATGGAGACGGTGAGTATCAATGGTGATTATTTGGATTAATTGTTTGTGAAATAATTGTGACATACAATGGCGTTTCAGTAGGATATTAGGATTGACAATCGGGTTTGCTTGGCCCACCCGAGCCTAATTTTGTTATGTCGCAGGGATCGTTTTATCAGGTACTGAAACCGCTCCTTTCACTCTCAGACGACACAAACTGTATTTATTAAACAAGCCTTGTGGCCTTGGGATGTTTTCACGACTCTCTGATTGTTCCCAGTAATTGAAGTACAGAAATATCAACACATCAAATCGATATCAAACCACAAGAGTAATTAGAATTATCTATCTGATCCCCTGCAATTACATTGCACAAAAATAAGAACTGTAGAAAAGTTACAATCGAATAGTACTACATTTGCATTATGAGGAATATCACTCCCCTTCCCCTAATATTGTTTTATGACGTTCTTATTCTCCATATTTGATGAAATGATAGAGCTTTTCAAATTCTGGAATAATAAAACCACTAACCTTTGTGAACACGGAGTAAACTACGTTTCTCAAAATGTAATTGAAATGTATATTTACCTAGACCTGTAGATGTACGTTGTAGTGTTGGCTATTGTAGGTTATCCTATTATGTACTTTGACTTAGAAACGTAGTACATCTCTTATAATCACTGAAAAGTTTTGTAAAAGAACGTTAGTGTTTTAATTTTATAGATAAATTAAAAATTTAGAATGTAACGATGTTAATAAAAAACTTGTTAACATAGCTGTAGGATAGGGAGCTTATTTAATCTATGAATTAGGAACAAATCAATACTATTATATTTTCAAAATGCTGTCTGAATATCTTCAATTTTAATTTAAAAGTAAGTTGCTATGTAGAACGATGGCGAATGAGCTACGAGGGAATAACTGTGCACCAAACAGAGATCGGGGTATTAGGGGAACAGAAAGAGGTGAAAAGGAGCTTATATGTGGGACCAACAGTAATAATTCGTTGCCTGGTATGTATAGCCGGGAAATAATGTACTTTGAAGCAAGTTAAAAAACAGGGGATGCATAATGTAAACTATAGGTTCGAAAACGTATTTGGCCCACAACTTACACCCATTGTTTAAAAATAGAATAGTCCGCTGTACGTATATAAATTTACGAATTAAGTGAAAACACATTCAGATTTCGATTTGAACTTTCCATTATATTTTCCTTGCTCCATCATTCGAAAAGTAATACTAAAAAACGGTAATTTTTTGCCTGTGATCGATATTAATTGTTTCTCCAGCTGCACACACCTATATGCACGGCAAAAAGTGATCCAACAGAGTACGGCAGAGAAACTAGCCACAGGATCCTCAGGATCAGCGAACCTAGAGCTGTATTGCAATAGGGTGCCGTAGTCCTGTGTGTAATGGGAGTTATTCAGCGATGTATAAAGTGGTGAAATGTATCAAGTCTGGAGATGTTTGGCAATATGTGTTTTCCGTGGAGCATACCGGATGATCTACGTATTATATGAAAAAAGGGTGAAACACAGATCAACTAAAATGTATAATGTGTTTCAATTTATTTCTTTGTGGTTTTGACGATCAAATTTGATGAACTTACATACCCTCTGAACAAGTTTGAATTATAAATAATCAGACTGATATTGCATGTCCGGTGGATTATCATTGTATTTAGTTTCACAATCCCTGTCTGTCAAGGGAATGGCATGACCGCACCACTGTGACGTTTAGTGAGGTGACACCATAAAATATGCGATATATTCGATCTCACACACCACACATGAAGGCCAAGCGTCTAATGGTCGATTGTTTACACGAATGTGTGCTTCATGCCGAGATTTCTACCAAAATTCTACTATCTTCTGCTACTAAAAGTGAAGCCTCAGTTAAGTTTTAGGTCACTAGGGAGCGGATTTCTATGATTTTGCTTATTTTTGTCTGTTGCTTCAGGGCGTAGCTAGGTGAAATTTCTTGTCATATGATTAGAATTGGATGCTATGTAGATTAATACGTTAATGCATATTCGGCCGATTTTTTCAGTTGGTGCATATTCTTCTAATGATAGGAACATATTTAACATATTTCGTTGTTCATTTCTGGTCCAAACGGAGAGTGGTGCAGTCATGTTTACGTCTCAACAATTCATTCAAACATTAGGTAATATCTCTGAAAGCAAGTAAGCAAAGTGGACGATGTCGTCTTCAAACTATAAGTGCACAAAACTGTACCGTAAACCTCCAGACAACTATATTTTTCCTGAAATTGATCGAGGAAGACTTCGACACAGCTACTTGTTTGGTTTAAAAAGTACGGGATAGTCGAGGCTACAAAACATCAGAATTGCAGACTCGCATCTCCATACGTTTCCTATGCAAAAGCTGTTATACAACTGCATGCCTTAACACATACATTATCCTGTATGTCATGATACCGCAATTATTAAGAACTATTCAAGGAGAAATGCTAAACATTTACAACTGTCTCAGTATATACGTTCAAAACTTCCAAGAATTAAAATGGGTTCGAGGTTGAGTATTTTGCCAATAAACATATGGTGAGAAATTGCATATAACGAATTCAAACAAGTTATATTTGCCCCCTTTTTTTAAAGGAAATTTCTCATGTACTGATTTGCTGCAGAAGGTTGCTAAGGGAAATATCTTCAAGTGCGTAAGAACGTAACCTGCCGAACGTGAGTGCAATAGGAATTGCCTACTATCAGGGGCAAATGTCACATTTGAATCTTCATTCTCACATGTTCATTGGCACAAAGTGATCGTCTTCCATCCTTCTAAAAGCCAGGCGTGTGCGACATTTATTCTCTGACATTCTGTGTGTAGTCTTTATAAAGTGGCAATTTAAAAGAATGCATGTGGATGTTGCAGGGATGGGAGCAAGGGTTAATGCTAGCTTTCAGAAAGGCGCAGCCTGGCATTCGGTACTAGCACGACAGTGAGGCTCACCAAGGCCATTTCATCTCAATGTTGATTAATTGATGACTCCGGGCGCGTCAGCTGCTGTCATTAGTCCGATAAGTGTAGTGCAGTTTGTTCCTCGGGATGTGGCGGTGATCGTTGCCCCGCCGAATGGTGAGATCCTTCCCGTCGATATTTTCCCCTACCAGATATTTGCCACCAGTGCGGCACCGCTCCAAGATCGCGACCGGCCTCCCAGCAAGTGTGGTAGTTTAGCGCACGTAAGTGTGTGTGTAAGTAAGGGGGTGAGGATAGGACAAGGAAGAGGAAGCGAGCGCGGTCCGTGTCCCGTGTTAGATACTGCTCCGGCAGTGGCCTAGTGTTGATCAGAGAAACGAAGGATCAGAAAACTACCAATCAGAGCAACCGGCCTCTAGAATTCTCCTCCAGGCAGCAACTGAATTTGACGTAGCTATCTAGCTAGTGTTGAAAATCTTGTCATCGTCGGGACTCTATCCTAGAACCTCACGGTCAGCGGCTTAGCAATGACATTAATTGATGCCCTGAGCCACTTCTTACGATTATGTCATGTGTAACCAATGAAGTCCATCGTGCCTTATCTCTGACGGGATATTGACATTCAAAACGGATATTTCTCCTGGAATTTTGGAATAATAATTTCAGAAATCATAAAAGATGCGTGGTGGTTTTCTTTTCCTCCATATCGCAGTAAAAACACTCATTTCTGTGTGGTATTTGAACTCAAAACCCAAAAGAAGAGTGGATGCCGTAGTAGCAGTTTGCGCAGTGTAGATCGGCAGCTAAGGCATTAGGAATAATGAAGCACGGTTGAAGTGTATATCCCCAATCGTAGAATTGAGAAGAAACTGGTCACAGACGTGCAATTGTGGCGGCGGCCACTGGTAGTGACTGGTGGCCAATGCAGGAGTGCACCTTGGCGCGTGGGGCGTTTCGGGTTAATTGACGTCGTTTAAGGCGTACACAGCCCAGCACTGCTGAAATGTGACCAAATCCTCGTCTGTTCTATTGCCGTGTTCCTTACGGGATATTGGCGACCAAGTACCGGTAACAGGTTACTTGGCGTTCATTGACTGTTATCAAATGATACATGATAATGATTTGAATAAATATTGGGATACGTGGGCATTTGCTTTTGCTGCGAAACGTGATAATTTGATATACTTCCACGATTGACGTCTCAGATGCATGCTTAAATTAACCACATTTGAACGCACAGCCTTTACGAAGAGTGGTTAACAGCAAAGCAGTCTGCACAATTTATACCGACAGCTAATAAATTAGGAGTACTAAATGTAATTCAGCATGCAGCGAATCAAGAGTTGGTGCTGAAATGTAAGATGCTTGAGGAGGCAAACAGAACTCTTATTTAACGGTGTGAGGCAGCAACGTCTGGCGATCACTTCCAGGAAGAGGCGAGGTGCAGCGCAGGGAGAGGGCGGGGTGGGGGTGAGGGTGGGGGGTGAGGGCAGGCGGCGCCGTGGCTGGGACCTGCCCAGCGAGCGGCGCGGAGTGGCGGGGCGCGGCGCGGCGGGGCGGGGCGTCTTGCGGAGGGGCAGGGCGGGACGGGGTTCGAATTGATTTTAGGGCGTGACGTCAGAGCCGCCTGCACAAGGTAGCGGCGGCGCCGACGGGAGCGAGCGAGCTCCCCACCCATCCCCACACGCCGCCCGCCCCTGCCCTCATCCCCATCCCTCCCTCCCTCCCCCGGCGAACGGCCTCCTCCACCGCCGCCGCGCCGCCCCCACCGCCCCCGCGGACGGGTTCATTCAGCCCTGCGCGCCGCTGCGGCAGTCGCGGTGCCGGCCTCCGCCTGGACGGACGGACTGGCGCTCTCCCGCCCGCTCGCTCGCTGGCTCTCTCGCCTGCCCGTCTCGCGCCGGCCCGCCCCGGGCGCTCGCCGCCCCCACCCCTTGCCGCACGCGCCCGCGCCCGCGCCCGCGCTCGCCCTCCCGCGCGCGTGTGTCGCGTGCCGCGTCCCCGGCTTCGGCATTGCGTCACGCGGCGCGCACGGCGGTTGTCTTCTCGCGCTCGCCCGTTCGTGGAGGTCACGGCCGCCCAGCTGCGCGGTGCGGCGCCGTTGCGTCCAACCCCGCCCCGCCCCGCCCCGCCCCGCCCCGCGCGCCCCGAAGGGATATTTATACGGGCGAAGGTAGGTGGCCGCCGAACGCGCTGCTATTTCGACGCGTCCATGTTGGCGCGGCGGTGCGTGGTACCAGTGTCTCTGAGCGTGTGTGTCTGTGTGTTTGTGTGTGTACGGAGACATTTTTATAAGAAGGGGCCGCTTTGGCAGCTACTGTTTGGCTACTTCTGACAACGTAACTGCGTGTTATGTCCACGCACTCAATTCGTCAATGTGTTCCTTTAGTTAGCTCATTAGTAAATGGGTTTCATCACAATCTCTTGCAATGCCGTTGCTCTACGTGACAGTCATTTGTTTCCCGACCTGTCAAACTGGTCCGTCCTTAGAATAACACCTCTGTTTATGAGGCCGTGCGTTTGTTGGCATGTATAACCTGTCAGCTGCGGTATGGTCGTGATGTTGGTAGCCATCTCAGATGAATGTTTATACTCGTAAAACGTATTTCTCTTGCCAAGTTACAAGTACTATTTCTTTCGTTTGCCGCTGAAATGCAGAGAGTTGGCGCTCTTATTTTAGGTGTCTCGACCTGTGTTTTTGCCTGTCATCCCGCTTTATTTCACATACAAGATTTTATATCGTGGTGAGGATGGTTTCTCTTATTCTAGATGGTTTGCTATGTTGAGGACTCTGGTTGTTTTCTCTTATAGTGTGAGAAACTGTGCTAACTGTGAAAAGGAGAAACAGTTATGGCTCTGACTACTTAAATGATTGACATACGTGAGAAATAATTCACACAAGTTGAAATGAATATTCTCTTGTGTCATTTGAAATAACATTTCTTCGGTCACAGTTGTAACTATGAACTTGACCCACACAGTTTGAAATAACGTATTTTCTGTTAAGCACCTGACAAGTGAACTGTATGTTTGCTATATTGGTGTTTCTTACAATGAGAAAAACACTCTAAATTACAGTTTTATTTCTGTAAATTTTTTAGTGATTCCGATGATATTAAATGACCCACTCCCATTATTGTCATAAATCTATACAAAGAATTCCGATGGTGATAGATTTCCCTCAGACAATAACAGAACTGTTAGTGGTTGTTCCTCTCTCTGTATGGCTGCTTTGACGCTTACATTGCTAAGGAATCATGAGCTCATAAGAGGATGACGCAAATTGTGTTATAATATGCAATTTTCCCTTTGAGAATTACCACCAGTCAGTTCGAAGAATTACATATATTTTCTGATTATAAGATTTAAATAAATTTGATTTTTTCGAAAATCCATCTTAGCGATTTTAACGTTCTTATTTTCTTCGTTAACCTTGCATCTCATAAAGTGGCAATATATCCATGTTAATTATTTTAATCATTGAATACATCTTGTCATTCTTTGGTGCTCAGTTTCATTTGATTCTGTGTACAGCTTTCTTCACCTTTTTACAGCGGTCGCGACCTCCTACTTTCAAAGAGTATATTTACAGAATTTCGAAAGTGACAAACTGTACTGGGTGCAATTTCTGATCGTCTTGTTGGTATGCTCTTTAATGTGGGTACACTCATCCAGGCTGTAATCTCACTTCATTACCGTAGTGCAATAATTGTGGTAAAACCTTTCTGATGACCAGTTTGATCTGTAGTTGGTATTGGTTCTAGTCAATAGTATATCAATTCATTCTTTTATTTATCCACATACACCCGCCAATGCAGGTAGGCCACCTCACATGTAAGAACAAATTTTGTTACAACTATCAAGATCGATCTTTAGTGACCTTAAACTAAGCAATGCTTTGTGGTTTAGTGTCGTAAAGTAAAATTATTATAATGTTGTAAATGTGTTTTGATTGATTATTAAAAATATATATTTAACTTCAATGTTCATAGTTCAATACATTATTGACTTTTTCTATTGAGTTAGACGGCTTGGTAAGTCAATAAGTTGTTTTATTGAACTTTTTGGGTTATTTTTATTAGTAGTATTATAAATACTATTTGCTTTCATTATGTTATTTAATGTTATTGTATTATATTTCACATATTTCCAAGAAAATGTATTAGAAGATAATCGTATTTCTACGATTAGTAGCTACTATGAATATTTTAAAATTACGTTCTTGTGTCAATGGATTGTGGATGTAATTCAAACATTCCGATTCTGCTCTAAGAAGGGAATATGTAAATAAATCGTAGTCATAGTTTTTTCTTTAATATAAAAAATAAAATATTGTTATCACTTTTTAATACGTACTAATATTACACATAAACAATATCAAACTATGTACTAAATATTATACATATATTATGTTCTTAATAATTGTAATATATGCTCTATTAATTTTAAAAAAACATAGGAAACTTCTATACCTTTGTACGTCGAAGGTTTCACTCACGAGAACTCAAAATTCCATCTAGCTTTCAATGAGCAGTTGATTGAAGCTTTAGTGAGTCGTGTTCTAAGCGAATTTGAAATGCAGTATTCAAGAACAGAGATTGAAGCACAAAGCTTTTGTTTCAGCCCCGCAGAAATTAAAAGATTCTCTTAAGCATCATTTATAGAAATGTTGAGAAGTAATTTTAATAACGTTACCCTTCCTGTAATTTGTTATATATGTTATAATATGTTAGTATATTAGTAGAGGTTGAAATTCTTGTATATCTTTCCGATAATATCACAACCGTTGCAAACTTTACAGAAATTGAGTCAGCATAGCATTTCCATAAATCCTAATCCACGGACGCGTTAAAAGTAAATCACGTATTATGCAAATGTACTTTTATGATAATAAATTGACAATAACACCGAAATTCTCTTCCCACATTGAAGTGTGAAATGAGGAATAATGAAAACAGCATTAAGAAATTAATTTTGTACTAAAATACTTTGTGTTCTTTCTTGCATTTACAAATTTGTCTGAACACTTGAGCATCGAATCACTTTTAGCGCTTGTACTAAAACTGAACTTTTTTCAGTACACTACGAATGCCCTAAAAAGCCGCTTTCAGTAGCGACTACCTACAAAAGTTTTGAATTTCTTTCATTTAACATTACGTCAGGGACCACCGGTTGCCGATTCAAATTCTAGGACATTTTTCGAGCAGGCGCGCCCCTGGATGTCCCTTGTCCCGCGTGGATATGGTTCTCACTTTCTTCGCTTGTGATCGGTCTCAACCCATTAACCCCCCTCGTCGCACATTTATGGTCAACTAAAATATGCTTCTTTTGCAATACTTTGTGCATTTTATTTCTTTAATACATGTAGACATCCTAAACATTGTATACTCCTGGCCAGGGCGTACACTTAACGTGCATCGGTTCAAATCTTCTTCTAAAATCGTTCTTAGCTGCTATATGCGTGTGGTTAAGTCAGAGGGAGAGGCCGGTGTAAAGCAAACGGTAGTTGCTCTGCCCCGAAATTGAAAGGGGAAATGCAGCTCAGTTCTAACGGTTTTGCTTCTTCCTATAGAAAAAATGCTCTTATAACAACATCTAGCAACATAACAGTTGGTTAGCATAAAAGTTGCAAAAACGTTCTGCCGGAGGGCTCCAACGGCTCATGTACGCGCATGAACGTGACAATGGGCGAGCGCTATGCTCACAAAATTAGTTTTGGCGTTAATGAGTTAACAATATCCAAACTGTCTGGTTGGGAGACAACTTCTCAGGACGGAAAATATTCTACGGGATATAATGTTGCCTGACACCTGCCAGTTTGTTTAACATACTCCAAAGATAAAATGGCATTGAACATGGCATGTTTCCCCCAGTTCGAGGGCTGAACTCGCTTTTGAAAGGCATAGTACATTGCCCCCAATGTTGCAGAGTCCAATGCGCTTCTGGATTTTCTGCTGGGAGCCATCCTCATTCCCTAGAAGTAGACTTTTATTTTAGTCCGTAGACTCTTGATTGTTGTAACACTTGTTTTAGTTTATCTCTATGATTTTTATTCGAAGCATGTAGAAACTATTCTTAGAAATCTCTACCCCTGCAGTGTATACCTTACTTTCTTATTTCACACCTATTACCTTAGCTTCTATTCCTAAGTAAGCTCCAAAGAGCGGTGTTTGTACAGAAAGATCGAGCGCCGAAGGGAATCTTTTCTACCTTAAGAATGATGGGAAACATAATGGTCTTTTGAAGAGAATCTTTTCTTCTCCTTCTCTAGGTAATTGACGTACGATCCCTTTCAATTTGTAATTGGCCACACAAGCAATTGAGTCAGTATTGGCAGTGAATTGTGTTCTGATAGGATGGGGTAGCAGTCGCATAAGCCGTCATAAATGTGTAGCATTGAAGTCATTTCCATCTGTTGCTTTCTTGCTTGTCAAAATCATTATATCATTTTCTACCCAGTAACGTCGGGGTAGGTGGTCAAAAGTTGAGATCTAGGAAGAGCAGTATGTTCCACACAGTGTGCTTCTAAGCTTTTTCCTACGGTGCCAACCGTCAACCGCGCATAGGGGAACGTCCATAGACAGAAAATGCGATTAGGTCCTAAATGCATGTGGATTGTGGAATCAAAATGTAATGATATAGAGCAGTGGTCGCCAAACGTATGAAGCTTGTAAGCAACCATACCGTTTTCAATCCTACCGAGAGGTACTAAGAAAGAATTTTTTTCTTTTTCAAATCTTAACATTTGTTTCTTGTCTATAAATCTACACATCTATTAAATATGAAACAAATTTTAATAAAAGTGCATTCAAGAAAAATATATTGAATGGAATTGCACCTTACAAAAATATTGAAATATATGCAATAAATGCAAGAACAGATTTATCATCAGACTTACTAATGAGAAGGACGGTACTCTTTTTTGTCATTAACAAGTTTTTGTTTTACGTTGGGCGAGTAAGTAGCGACTATCATTCGAATATAGTTACCCAAATGTTCATCAGTGAGTCTGTTTCTGTACATGTTTGCGCTCTGTAGAATAAGACCGGGTTAGCCAACCTTGAGCATTACCACGATCTACGGAAAATTGTCCCACGAGCTATTTGTAGCTCACGATCGGCCGTTTGGCGATCATTGCTATAGAGAAAATAAATGTACACTGCGATATTTCTAACTTTGCCCCTGAAGGCCCGAATTCACGATGGAATATGTCACGGTATTTCGCGATGTTCTCAGTCGTGCCGCCTGGTATCGCATGATCGCGACCGTATCAAGCAGTGCTTGCGATCATGCGACTTCGAGCGGCACGAGAGGGAAAGACGCGAAATGCCGTGTGATATTCCATGGTGGCCATAGGGCAGAGTTAGAAAAATCGCACTATAACCTAACCTATTTCTTTGTTACTGGGGCGCCTCTATAACAACGTAAACCATTCCCTTAAGGTCAACGCTTCCTAGGTCGAGCGCGTCACGAGGGCGTGCGCCAGCAGGGCGGAAGGAAGCTCGTCATTTATTAAAACGCCACCGATTGCCGCTGCGGTATTTTAATAGCTTTCGACGGGAAGCTATTTATGCATTAATGTGTTGACACACACGCGCCCGCCCCGCTCGGCTCCGCGCGCGCCCGGCCCCGCCCCCTCGCCCGCCGTGTAATTCGGGGAAGAGGCGGGGAGGGGCCCGGCCCGGGCCCGGGCGTGACAAGCGTGCTGGAGCAGGACGAAGCTGCTAGGGCTCGGCGCTCCCGCCTCGCCAGCCGCCCGCTGCGCTCGCTGACAAACACTGCCAGGCGCCGCGTGGGGGCTCGCTCGACTCGTGGGTGGGAAAGGTTAATGAATTTCATTAATTCGAAGCTTCATCGTTCCGAAAACTCAGTGATAAGTTAATGGACTTCCGTTATTCGAAGCTCGATTGTTCCAACAACTCAGTAATAAATTAATGAATTTCCCTAATTCGAAGCTCGATTGTTCCAATAACTCAGTAATAAGTTAATGAACTTCGTTAATTCGAAGCTTGATCGTTCCGAAAACTCAATAATAAGTTAATGGACTTCCGTAATTCGAAGCTCGATTGTTCCAGAAACACAGTAATAAGTTAATGAATTGCTTATATTCGGAGCTTGGTCGTTCAAGAAACTTAATAATAAGTTAATGAACTTCCCTTATTCGAAGCTCCATTGTTCCAATTGTAATAAGTGTAATAATTGTAAGAAGTTAATAAATTCGTTACTTCGAAGCTTAATCAGTTCCAAAAGCTCAGAAATAAGTCAAAAAATTTCGTTAGTTCAAATCTCGATCGTCCCGAAAAAACAGAAGTAAGTTCATGAACTTCATTAAATTTTTCTTTTGCGGTAAGAGAAAGCCACAAAATGAGTATTTGTGTCGAAAAACGCTACTTTTAATTGAAAAATTACGTAACTTTATATATCCGTACACCCCATGCATATCTATGTACACGAGAAAGTGAAAATATTATCTAAAACCTCCACATGTTAAAAAATGGTTTCTTTCTATATCTTGCCAATTAGAAAGCTTTCCCTCATTGGCAAGTGAGAAAGGTGCTTTAGAAGTTTGACTTAAGAATCGATAGTAAATTTGCAAATTACATTTCTCCGTGGAGCGGCAACGACATTATGTATATATTTCGTTGCAATAAGGGACGAGTATTTAGAAGGGTTTGGTTCGAATTACTAACATTTGACGTATTCATAGGTGTATTTACTTTAGGTAATATATTAATGAGTTTATTGGAAGAAAAAGCCTTTAATTCCTCTTCTTAACCGCATTTGAAAACATTTTCTGGCTTTCACTTATACCAAATTGGAATATTTTACAAATCTAATGTTTTTATTTTTATTTTTTATATACTACCTGTTCCTGATGGTACCACATTCATATCAAAAATGTGATATGTGAAGACCCTGAAAGCAGTATCTGCCATACCAACCAACGTCTTTAAAGTGCATTACTCCTCATTTCATTATTTCAAATTTTATTGTCACGAGTTATGTCAGTTTGCCAGACAAATATGAACTTTCGTTTGAAAACCCGCGAAACTATATTAATCTCCAAATATGCCTCTCCCCCCCTCTCTCTGCCTACCTCTCTAATTATTTCATTTGTTTCCCCACAAGAGAGGCAGTGCGTTCCACAATCTCAAACCTTCCGCAGCTCACGCGGGGTTGGCTTTTGTGCCCTCGTTCTTTGAAGCCGCTCTGCGAAGTCCCCTGCTAAATAGGCCTGCCGCGCAGCTACACGTGTGTAATCCCGCCTGGAAATCCCTTGCGTTACAGGTAACGCATCCACCTAGTGTTTGCGCTCCGTTCATTCAATTTTCGCCATTTGACAGGTGGATAAACGAATAACAACAGCCGTGCGGTTGGCTCAATCCAATTTACGCTACGCCGGAACCCCTCTGCAGCAAGTCCGATTTGCTCGCCGCTAAACACGAACACGTGGTAACATTATAGTGGCTGCGTTTGGAGGCGGGGGGCGGTCGTTGAAGAAATGAAGGATGTTGTCGTGAAGAAATGATGGTGAGTGCTAAGTGAAGCTTAGGGAAGTGGCTCACGGTTTCAAGCCCTTTTTTCCTGGGCAGATGTTCGTAGAGGTTGTAGTGGTGGAGGATGAGTGATGCTCAGGGACTAGTGATTAATGGTTGTTTGCATTCCATTGTATTAATAATTAACAAAGGAAAGAAATATTATTTCTGATGCCTCTGCTTAGAAGCAGTTAGTGACTCATGGTGTGATGAAGCGTATTAAATTCCATGTGCAGTTAGTCAAGGTTTAAACAGAATGGTATTCTTATGTATGTATTTGTTGTTTTAGGGTCGGATTAATCGTACTTTTGCCAGCTGAGGTTCCCAGGCCTAGGCCCAGTTTTTACTTATTATCCCCGCCTGGGGGTAAGGGATACATGTGGCGAGCATGACGTATTCCCATCTCCGAACCCCTAGCTTTCTCGGCCTGCTTGAGCTTCTTCTCTCATCACACACTGTGATGTAGATACATAAACTGAAACAATTTGTATTAGAAGGCCACAGCTTCACTTTTGCCCCGGCCGGAAATCGAACCTAGGAACGCTTCACAGAAAGCTGCCATGAGCCTATGAGCCACCCGAGGGGCAGAATGGCATTCAGAAGCTATTAAGGATTCTTGGTGCTTTACCTTTGTCGTTCTCGCCGCAAATACGAGGTGAAATCGTCCACGGGCTAGGCGATATGCGAAGTCCGCGGACGCAGCCGCAGCCGCAGCCGCCTGTTGTGTGTAGTTGGGCGCGGGGCGGGTGCAGAGGCTGACGAATCGTGGGGGCGGGGGAGTGGTCGCGGGCTGACCGCGTGCCCACGCGTGGCGCCACCCGGCGGCTGTCCCTCCTCAATGGCGCTGGCTTTACGTCAGTGGAGGCGTGGACGCGCGCCAACGCCCGACCATATGTTTCTTCCCCAACGACTTGGGGCAAGTCCATCAGATCGTATTAGTTGGGTTCATTGGATAACTGAAGGTATTCATTATTTTTATCGTGAAGGAGGTGTGTTTGTGATTCATGAACTGTAATTAATTAAGGCGTGAGTCAATACACACCACTCCACCATTCTCTGATGACTCGACTTACCTTGGAGGACCACTGGCGATAGATTAATGGTTGATTCGTTGCAAGTCACCAGTCTTGCGTTGCTGAAATTAATTACTCAGGTGCTGTCATCATCGCTAAGGAAGAAATTAGCAGAAACCTAACTTAAATGAGATGCGCATGTATAAATAGATTAATAAATTATAATAGCTTGCTTGATCCAACATATGTACCATTGTGTTCATTGTGAAATGGGTGAATACAGCGAATGATCTTGACTGTCCGGGTGGTGCCACAGCCTTTGACGCGACGTCACCCGGACAGCCAAGGTCATTTGCATCTGGCTGTGGAAGCCCACGGACTTCACTACGGGTGAATATGTTTTCACGAAATCGCCAATGACCATCGATTAAATAACCAAAGATAGCCGCACGCTTATTTTTCACCTACGCAAATCCTATAATTAAATGGAAAAATACGTAGAATACTCTCACTATACTCAAGAGAAAACGAAATATTTTAGTGTTATTTCATGATATTACTGTTAGTGAATTCCTTAGATAATCTAGAGCGTGTTGCAGAAGACGCCTGGGTAGACGGACTGACGAGAGAGGGAGGTAGTGTCGTTAATGTCCGTTTAGAACGAATTTGCCGAAAGCCCGAAATTATTACTGTTTATTCACCACCTTTGTACCTTCCACGATATCTAGGATCTTTATGTATGTGAGCGATTGCTCAGGACGGGTTGTGTAGATATTAATAATATTGCAGTCGTATCTGATAATATTTTAGCAGTAGTACCACCTGCTTCCTTTTCTCTGTTTCGAGAATCCACTGCTTAGATGGATGTGCCTTCAATCTGACCCTTTATGTGATTCTTTTCTCCCTGGCGTCGACTGAGGCTGGATAGTCTCCAGGCGCAGCCAACATGGCACCTGCTATTCTAACATCGATATGATGCAAGGGTCCATATTTTTGATACGTACTCACCAGTCCATACTAGTGTGGGGCTTATTGAAGTGGGCACCTGCTTGCCAACAGTGATTAGCCGGTGCAGGAACCATGGTCGCGCGTTGGTAGTGCTCAGCTGTATTCCTTAGGACCTTACGGGTTGTAACCTAATTTCCCCAGCCCCACACTTTACAGCAGGGAGAGATAATGAAAATGACTCCATCCGAGTGAAATATGTTCTTATCTCTGGCGCATGCTCGTGCGCCACCGTGACGGGCCAGGAGGAATTATGGGATTTGTGGGTGATGTGTGGACGATGACGGATCACAGTGAATCAACACAAACATGCCTACGCATGTCTCGATCCCGCAACTCATCGAACCGAGTTCGATTCTTTACACCGAATACTTATAGTTCAATTTTGTACAGTAGGTTGCAGAATAGCACATATTTACCGATAACGGCAAAAACACGGTAAACGAAATAACTGTTATTTCGCTTAACGGTTCGATCTGTTAATTGTTAAGAAATAAGTAACTGTTAAGAGCACATCCTTAGTTCTAGATGTAAGATTCTCTAGATTCTTTAGATGTAAATACAGCTTAAATGAGTTTTGCAGATTCGATACAATCATCCTTCTTAGTTTTATATTATTATTCGTTTGAATTTTTAACATATTTTTCAGTAAATTCTTGCAACTTGTAAAAAATGTACACTGAGTGATTCGGTATCCTGAGATTTTTATTTTCTCTTCATTCCTATTTAAGATTTGCATGTTGGATTTTGAATTAATACAAATTTGTAGAGCTCCTCTCTTTATTAAAATTCTGCCATGCTTGAACATTTATGAATCGATACAATAATGTATGGTATGTTACTGTTGAAAGAATATTGGAACACGGAAATGATCAATCAAAGCAACAGACTTACAGCATCTTATCTTTACAGTGGTGGTGTTAGACTTAACAATGTGACTCATCTATTATTCACCACTGTCGGTTCTCTAAACTAGAACCACCAACTCCACAGAACTTGTAAAGTAGATTAAGTTGATAGAAGGTGTCTACAAGAACTTGACAAGTCTAGGAAAGTCATAGGAGAGCAAGCAGAAGTTTATGCGATGTGACGTGTTTTTTAACTTTTTGGTTTAATGTTTATCCAGCTGGGTTTTCTTCTGAACGTAGTGCGAGAGCGACTTCAACATTCTACACCTTCCCAGAAACTTAAATGTGCATGCGCGCTGTCAGACATCCTGTAACATTACGAATTTACTGTCGAAATGGATGTTAAATGTGTTTAGAGGTCTGCTTGTCTTGCTTGCCCTGAAATTGTGGGTGAAGTAAATGATAAAGGTGTCAATTTTATAGAAGCTCTTGTTTCGAAAAAGTAAAACGAGCAAGAGGCTTTGGAATGTCACGTTACTCAGATTTTAAATTCTGTTATTTCTTAAATTTTATCAATTAAATTACTTAACATTTCTTAATTTCAACAATTAAATCGCTTGTATTACTCGTACATGATGTGCAGAATTTTACGAGTTATCAAATGTCAAGTACTGCTTACTTTTAAGTTTCACACAAACAAATTGCGAAAAAATGAAACGGTTATTTCGCATTCTTACTCTTGTGTTAAAATTTGCCATGAGGCTGCTCTTCCAAGGTAACGTTTGGTTTTCCGAGTCTTGTGAAAGCATCTTGAGATACATGCATTCAGAACGATGTAATGTCGGGGAGAATGTTGGGCTTCGATGTTTTGAGCCGTTTTGTCATGGATCCTTAATGGAAGGTTTCCTTATCCCTTCGGTGTGATATCCATACCTACAGCCTGAATGATACGGGCAAAATATTTAACATACATTATTGAAAGGCAAAATATTGCACTTAGTGAAATACTAGAATAAAAAGAAAATAATAAATTTAGAAAACGAGTTATGTGGGACAGAATACTAAAACAGAATTTTAATGACTTCAGATAGGAAGCATTAAAAACAAGCGACAACGCTAGCAGCTATTTGGAACCCAGAACCGAAACGCAAATACCACTGAAAGAACAGACCCCCCATTAGTTATGTCCAACGACGGTAATTTTCTTCTTCTCCCGGAGCGACTCGCTTATTTAATACGAGTCACTTAGGATCCCCGGCTCGCGCGTTTTCTGGCCAGCTGAGCGCTTTGGCAGCGGCGCGGGCGCGCTGGCGGGAGAGTCATATGCTCACGTCGCGTAAACCGACCCGTTGCGCGAACACGCGAGTGCGGGAGCGCGCACGCCGGGGCGGGCGCGCCTTGGCACACGTTCCGCCGCCATCCCTCTTCGTCCGTTGCCATCGCGTGCGCTCGTGGCTCATTCTGCTGCTGCTTCGGGCCGTTGGGCTATGACGCCCGCCGCTCGCCTGAATGGTTATAGAAGTGCAGTTTGTGACTAATAACAGCTGACGACGCCTGCTTGTTTTATTTTGTGATGGATGAAGTATAATGTAGAGAGATTACTCTAAGATGGGACCGCTTTGACAGCTACTGCTTGGCCACTGGTGGCAATGTAACTGCAAGTTGTACTTGGGTTTTTATTTCTTGGCGCGTCGGGGCGTGTCACCACGATGGAATGTCTCACGGTAATTCGCGTCGTTCTCGATCGTGCCACTAAGAGTCGCATGATCGCGACTGTATCGAGTAGTGCGGGCGATCATGTGACTCGTGGCGGCACAAGCCAGAACGACGCGAAATACCGTGAGATACCGTATTCCATCGTGATGACTCGCCCCCACGCGCCAATAAATAAAAACCCAAGTGTACGCCCTTGCAATCGCTTTCTTAGTGCGTTCGTTTACAGTTAGCTATCTCTTGCAAAGTTATCACCCTGCATGACGTTCATTTGTTCTCCGATCTGTCAAAATGGTCCGTGCTTAACGTAACTCCCCTAAACCATGTTTCTATGTTGCCTTCATCTATTCCATTGAAACAGAACTCATACACAATTATTTTTCCTTCTCGTATACATAGTAAAACGAGAGAATTATAAAATCTACGAAAAAACGATGACGGGATGTTGACGGAAATACACGTTCATGGAGACGCTGGTATTTAAAAAGTTGTGTTTATGTCTCTCTGTCGGTGAACAAACCTATCGCCTAGACCGTGCAAACGTTTTCTCAAAATGTGCATTCCCTGATCGATCTGGCCAAACCTCTGGCCCAGCATATTTGAAATGGATTTTTAATTTTTGGCGGGTACTACTGTCGCACATTTTCAGGATCTTCTAAAAACGTAGCTCCAATTTTTTTGAAATTTTGTTCTCTAATTTAGGGCGGTGTTCTAACAAATATGGTAAAACGCCAGATTTTCTTTAAAAATTCTGAATTTTCCAGAGTTGCAAAAGTTGAACTTTTTTCGAACATGTCCCTCATTTTTGCTGCTGTTTATGCCATACTACGCTATTGATGCTAGAACGTCTCAATCTTAAATTACTGTACAATCGTATAGGTATAGGTATCTGACTCTATCCTTTTTGCTCTATCCTTTTGTTCGTTATTTATTTATTTATTTATTTTATTTATTTATTTGTCAAAAACAGTAAAAACTGTATATGACGTGTGGGGAAAGAGATTTATCTGCGCACATTTTCTTGCGGCTTAGAATAAAAAGAAAAACAACGAAAATAGAAAACGAAAAAATGAATTTAGAAAATAATTATTTTAGAAAAATAAAAATATTTGAAAAATGTTTGTTCCCGAGTAATAGAAAATCAATTTCAACTGTAAATGAACTACAAGCAAAAGGAGTGCTCACCAAAACGTGGGCAACACTCTTTTTTGTACTTTGGTTGGCGCCTCTACCTTTTTTTCTCTAACAGTGACGCTGCTGTCTTTTCTTTCGTTGTTTAGAAAGAGTTCTTAAAAATCGTGATTTTTTATTGTGAACTATATGTGTGGTAGAGTACTAAGGGGGCTAAACTATTATGTATTTTTGAAGATTGAAAAAATTACAAACAATTGCATTAAAAATATTTCAACATTTTCTCCTCTATGCTTTTTACCCTCGTCACTATTTATCACGTCATATGTTTTGAAGAACACATCGTATGGCAATTAAATTTTGTTATTTGTTTCTTTATATTATGCACATGCACTCTGTAAATTTTCAAATGAATAGAATTGGTAATTGTAAATATAAAAAATGAAATGTGTATTAACGACATGGAATTTCATCGTTGATACACGAAAAGTGAGCTCGAGTAAAACCTTTTCCCCCTTGTTTTTAACTGAAAGACGTAAGCGAGAAAAAGTTAAAAGAGAATTTCATTTATTTCAGAATTTGACTGAAAGTTATTGTATCACTTTCTTTTCGGCAATTCCGTATTTGTGAATATCACAAGCGCACGCTCTGCGCTGACAAACGTATTGCATATCTGGAGGAGCAACCGTTGGAACTCAAACAGTTTTTGCTATGAAATGGCTAGTGATAGATACTATATACTCGTATGTTCTACAGTTTTAATTACTATTTAATGGTTCTATTTATATTTTTCTCTCATCATCCGTTTGTAAAAAAAATACATTAATAAAATTTGTAACTTCAAGTTTTGCCTCACTATTATCAGGTGCTGATTCAAACCAGCAACCCACATTGCGTGATTATCGTGCATACCTCAGACTCTGCGTTTTAAGCCATCAAAAACACAGGATTTGAAACAGAGTGCGCTTTAAGGTGGGATACTTAGGTCATAATTCATTAAATGTTTTGAACTTCCATGAATATCTTTTATCTATTCTGGGTATACCTGCACCGCTGTGCTGGTGCAGAATCTTGAAATATATAACATAAATTTGATTGTTTCATAGTGTGTGCGATTTAAACGTATTGATCTGAGTACTTCTCTTTGTTAATGAAAGTTCATACATATTAGGTAGTTTACTCAGGAAGAATACCAGAATATATGATGTAACGCATAGTTCATAGCTTTGCCGTTCGAAGGAGGGTTCCTATTTAAATATATTTTCATATTTAAAGCATTCTTTCACATGGTGCGCATTAGACGCCCGCGTCCAGTTGGTTCAAAAACAAACTTTATAATTGAAACTTATTATTTCTACATGTTGCGGAATCAATGGGAAGAGTTCGCGAAACCCCAAAGAACCGGGAAAGTGCATTGGGATTCACTGTTCCAAATTCATGGCGAATCCAAAACTGGATGCTCGCTTCGCTTCCCTCGCGAGTTTGCTCATTATTCGTGCGCTTTCGTATCTTTGATCCACTTTCCGACCCACTCACTGTGTCAGGTGAAAGATTAATGCGTTCTCCAGACCCTGCCGTGTACGCTGTGATTTCCAGTTCCGTTCCGACAGGAATTTGTTTTAATGGGCAATGTCGGGAAGCGGAAAATGTTCGAATTGTCATAGGAAAGTTTCATTCTCATTGTTATTTTATACTGCTAAAAATAAAGAAAACACGCAGACAAAAGTACAAATACAGTATTTACTAAAGCAGTCGCTCTTCTCAAACCCACCAATGAACATAAAGAACCGTACCCCGTATTTGTAGAAAAGAGCATCCGCATTACGCTGGAGAATTAAATAACTTCCTTTCTACTATGTGTGTAGTATATGAGAAAGTAGGAGGTGGTTCAAAATGTTTCCGGTCCGACCAAGAGAACTCTCAGTAATGCAGAAACCCTCCGAGCAGTAGATACTACCTTTTATTGTTGTCATGCTGTGAGTTTGAAACAGTCATCTTAATCAGTATTGTAAAATGATTTACTCGAGTGGGATGCAACGTGTGAAACCTTATGGAGTTTTGCTTATTCAAAAAATCACCAGTTCACTCAGCTCAGATTGCGAAGATTCCTTGAAGGAATGTGGCTTCTGGGAGATCGGCCATCCGCTCTACAGTTCAGATTTGACACCTAGCGATTATTGACACTTCTGAAAACCGAAGAAAAACTTTCGGAGAAGAAAATCTTCTAATGACAATGAATGAAAGAAGCAGTTTTTAACCACTCGGCGAACAAAAAAACCTCAGATAGTTTGTTTGCAAAGCATAAAAATGGTAATATACTGATGTGAAAGCTGCTTCGAAGTAAATTATTATGTTGACTAGTGACAATTTTCTTCTGCGTATCAGAACTAGAAGATATTTAAACCAGAAACTTATGGAACCCCTCCTCATAAAAAGAACGAAATGCAAGATAAACAGTGGAAAAAAGAGTGATAAAAGATAAAATAAGAAAAGAGAATGATAAATAAGAACATTTTAAGAAATATATTTACGTTTGTTATCTTGTTTATTTAATGGCAATGGTTTTCTGACCTTCACAAAAAGCTACTAAAATATTTTGAACAATTTATTTCTTTTTTGACTTCTCGGTCCTAGTTGGTGTCTTTTTCAAAAATCTAAATATGTTACATTACAATTAAAGTAGTTGTCCAGATGATGTTCCTGACTATACTTAAAGAGTGTTTTTATAACACTCTTTAAGTATAGTCAGTATGACAGTTGTTATTAAAATGCTAACTGATTGTTTACGATGTGTTTTCAACAAACCTGGAGAGTTGGTACGTCACAATTTGTTTTATTAATATGGTTCAATATCGTCTAATGTATTACTTTATTACATACGATGTTTTACGCTTTTATTGATATAATCTCCACAATTTGAATGTTCTAAATTTTATTCTTTCTTATATTTTTGAAAAAGACCCCAACTAGGGTCAAAACGTCAAAAAAATATTTTTTTAAAAAATTGTTTAGTGTTTGTTTTTATTAAGGTCAGAAAACCTCTCCAATTGAGAAACGAAAAGAAGTGGGAAAATGGGAAGGTTCTTGCACTCAGTGTAAGGCATTGTGCGCCGCTAGTGGTTCGCTGGGACGCGCGTCGCCGCCGCCCGGCGTCCAGCGCAGCTACAGTCGGTCGTGCGCTCTCTTGAGGCCCGTCCTTTCCGACGGGACCCGTTTCGACTGCCCAGAAACTGTTGCTAGATGAGTTTCCCCTTATACAACGCGAAAGTTCTTCAAGGGCGTATTTTAGAAAGTACAATTTCCAAAAAAAATCAAAGAATGTTTTTGGTACATCTGTTATTTATTCTTTTTTTTAAGTGCAGCGTCTAAACATTTTCTAAATACACTAATAATTGGTTGAAAAAATATTTAGGTAGAATTAGTTTGTTCTGAATTAACCAATTTTATTTCGGAATTGTTCGTAATGAAATTAAGATAGCCTATATCGTAATGACGTGTAATAATTATATTAATAAACAAAATAATTGTTATATATTTTTTTTCATTTTCTAGAAGAATTGGTAACATTTTTTTATTACACATTTCTCAGAACTTTAACTTTTGCTTTCTTCTCTAACATTCTCCTCCCAAGTCGTATATTTCGGAATAGGAATTTGCTCAATCTGGAAACGAAGAGTCCTTTCGCAAATTAATTCGTCCTCCGACTCGATAGTTTGCCGTCTCGTCGATTTGTCGCCTCATCGTATTGTCCATACGTCGCTTTGTCCTCTCGTTCGTTCAACATCAGATCCATTCATTTCCATGCATACTTCCATTGATCGTTCATCCGTCCGTCCACCCTCCCTTCCGTCTACTCGTAAGTCCGCCCACCCGCCCTGCTTCCCGCTCTCGATGCCTTCCGCTCGTTCTGCCTTCCGTTCGGTGCCCTGCCTCCTCTCCTTCCACCCTCCCCCGCCCGTCCGTATTCCATCCCCTTCTTCCACCTTCCCTCCCGTCCGCCCTTCAGTCCATCTGCACTGCCCTCCCGTCCGTCTGCCCTCCCTCTGCCTCTCCTCTCCGCCCGCCCTCTCGCCCGTCCTCCCGTCCATCTGTCCTCCCGCCCGCCCTCTCTTCCGTCTTCCCTTCCATGCATCTGCACTTGTTTGTCTACCGTCCCGTTTTCCCATCTTCCCATCCTCACGTTTTTCCACCTGCCTGTCCGTCCGCCACCTCTCCCGTCCGTCCGTCACCTCTCCCGTCCGTCCGTCCTGTCCTCTCACTGGTTCGTCGTCTCGTTTGTTCACCCTTCAATCCGTCCTCTCGCCTTCCATGCCTTGCTCTCCGTCCGTCCACAGGAGCAGCGTCCGGCACCATCCATCTCGCGCCTGTGTGGACCCTCTCGGCGGATGCGGTGGCTGCGCGCCCATCCATTGCGCACGCGAGACCAGACCGTCGCCCCGCGCTGCGCCGCAAATCTTGGCTGATCAAGACGGATACGCCCCCGCAGCCCTCAGGTGTCGCGCGGGCGGCCGCTGCCCCTGCGGAGGAGGAGACTTCGGCCCCGGCAGGGCTGAGACGCCACGTTTATGTACTCCGTCAGTGGCGTAGCTAGTTAGGGGCAGGTCCGCCCCCGGTGACACCATTTTAAGGTTGACACCAATTAGAAAATGTTATAATTGGAATAATATAATTTAATAATTTATTTAAAAATCATATTTTTATAAAAACATGCACTTGTTAATTAGTTGTACTTCGTTTTAGATTATTTACTTAAAAATTTAATTGCAATTATTCTGAATTAAATGCAGTTTTTTAAATATTTAATAAAAAATGTCATGTTCAAACAAATTTTTATTAACTAATGTATAAACTATTCATTAGTAGTTTTTATATTTAATTTATGGGGCGGGGTGATACCATTAGTTTTGCCCCGGGTGACACCAACTGAAGCTTCGCCACTGTACTTCGTCCGGACATTCCCGCTGCTGCTAAATACGGCTGATTCTGAGTATGAAGCTCTCGAACGCCGATTTGGAGAAGGTTGTCCTGAAACTTTAATAGACGGGCGGGAAATCTCGTGAGTTGAGACTTTTTAGGTGATTGGGAATGTACGGATATCCGCTCTTTTTCATCCAGATTTGAGTAATTTATAATTTTCAGAATGTTTCGATGAACATCGTGTTATTCTCAGAGGCTGTTAATCCACTATGAGAGATGAATGTAATGAGACCGACATTTTAAGCGAATTTTAAAGTAGTAGTACATTGTTCTCGTATCTGTGAAGTGAATATTTGTGCACATGTCTTCTGGAATAATTGTTATAAAGGTCTGAAACCATTGCGTTGCAGATATTGAATTTTCCTCATTCGTATAATATTGTCTGTGGCATTTTGTTTAAATGATCTATATTTTTGTGAACATTTGCACAAACAATCAATTATTTCGTTGAAACAACTCGCATACTTCTCTTTAATTGCTACCATCTGTTATGCAAAAGGCACAACTTCATATCTATAAAGATAGTATTCTTTTTTTCAAATGCACATAATACAAATTACGGAAGTTGAGAATGCAAACAGCTACGAGAAACGCTCTGCGTTTGCATGGCAGGTTTAAATCTCATTGATATCTAGCTTTATAATTGTAACATGAGGTGAAGGACAAGCCAATGTGGGTACGTAAGTTCCAAGTGTTTCGTCGCCATTATCAGAATTGCCCTACAAGTAGAATATTAATTACGGTGAAGGTAATACCAGTACTATCATGTCTTGTCGCAGTAACCCTCGCGAAACTTTTACCGCCGTCAATATGGTGCCCCGATGTATCCGGGAGTCCTGGGCAACCGTCCAACGCCGGTAGGCCGTGTTTACAGGTATTGCGCTAATTTATCGACGCACCTGGGGAGGGAGCCCCCTCCCCTCAGCAGACAGGGACGGCGGGTGGGCCCAAGGCCTAAGCCTGCCACGGCGCGATAACAGCGCGCTGTAAGACGCCAGGGCTTAGGCACGAGGCCTTCGCCGCCCGCGCCGCCCTCCCTGCCCGCTCGCACTACTACGGCTGCACCCGCTGTCCGCGCCACCATCGCTGCTGTCACCCCCGCCTCATCCACCGTCTCCTGCACCGTCCACCCTCTGCCTCCACCGTTATGAATGCTGCCACCCCCGTCCCCACATCGCTGCCTTCGTCCCTAGCAACACCGCCAACAATGATGTCCCCGCCGGCTTCGCCTCCCGCGTCCTTGCGGTCCTTACCGCCTGTGCCGATGCTACCCCACCCACCACCTTCGCCTTCGCCGCAGCTTCTATCACTGCTGCCTTCATCCGTACACTCGATTACGCCAACGTCGTCACCTCCTCATCTTCTGCTGCCCCGCTATCGATTACGTTCTAATAAATAAATAAATGTGTTCATTGGTAGCGAGACATGGGCCATCCGGCTTACTCTTCCGTCTGACCACTTTCAAAAGTTAGATGCAATACATAAATGTATGTTTGTACCTGGCGCGACAGCCTGTGAACGGATTCAGGCCTACCGGCGACGTCCCTGCCTCGCGGCTATGGGTTAAAGGCGTACGTGTGATTAGCACGTAGACCTCCCCACATCATCCAATAGGGAGCTTGAACGTCACCATAGTGACGTCACTGTCGCGAAATATAAGCCGCCGATTGGATGGCAGAGAAACAGCTGATTTCTGTCACAGTCGCTCCTAAAAATATCGCAGTATACTCTCGTGTTGCAGCCACCTTCCGTCGCCACCTTCCTCGTCACCTCCTGTTTTCACCCCGGCAACCACCGCCGTCGCTCCCCACCCGCACCACGGCTGCCACCTACCCCTTCCGGGCCCGTTAACGAGCGCTTCCGGGGAGCTCCGTCCTTCTCCCCCTTGGATCTCCGGGCGCCCCCCCCCCCCGCGCTTGTTCCCCCCGCCGCCGCCAGGTGCCACTTTGCGCCGCGCCACCCTTCTTTGTCGAGATTTTAAGGAGCGGGCGCCCGCGCCGGAAGACTGCCGGCAGACAAAGAGCGCGGAAATAAGCGGCGCACTTGAAAGCGCGCTTTTATGCGTCTGCCGCCAGGCGCAGGGCGGTCGCCCGACGTACGACGCGGTGCTGGCGAGAGGGAGGGTCGTAACCTGCTAGAGATGCGGGGAGGCTTGAAAAGTATCGGCTGGGGTTTGTGATATATTCTGTAGCACGAAATGGCTGGATGTTTGTTTGTTTGTTTTTTCGTTTGAGATTTGGGGCCGAGTATTTTATTATCCTGCGGTGTTCGTGTGACTCGCATGAAATGGGGTTTTATACGATTGTCATGCAGGTCTGTGGTCGGTAGTCTGTAGCTGTGAAGTGCTTCTTGGGAGAGGTGGGTTCGTATTCTGTTGGAAATGCACGGAAGATTGAAAAGTATCAACTGACTTTATAATTATATAATCTTTCACGCGAACTAACAGGCGATTGTTCCTTCATTTGATCTATCCAAATACATGTAAATTTACGTGTTTGCAAATAAATGAATTTATTTACCATACAGTATGTGAGCAATGCATTCAGAAATCAGTGTTTTTAGATTACTATCGCGCAGAGATTACTGTCGTGTGGAGCGGACATTGGGAATCTGTAGGTTCAACCTAATTTGTTCATAACTTGGCATACACCTTCGATCGGTAGACCCGGGTTCAAGCCCCGACCAATTCAAGTAGAATTTGTGGAGGACAAAGCCACTTCGCCATTTCTCCATCATCGTTCTCCTCATCACTACTATCACTATCATCTACTTATTAGATCGCTAATAGACTGTATTTATGTGAGTATTTTAAAGGGCCCTTAAACTCCAATTAAATAATTAATTCAATAATTAATTGAAAGTATGGTTTAATGCGATTAACGACTCTGTGGAAAGTGTGAAATACGACGCATTTCTCACTTTCGACGACGCATTTCGAGGTGTATGACGCATTTATTTTTACGTACGACGTTTTTAGAATATGCTCTGTTAAAATGCAGTGAAATGCTGTGGACGTTTGAAATGTATTAGCTAAAGTAGTTATGATAAAATTAGTAGCACAAGATGCAATGATTTTCCTTCCATCATGTGTTCTGCTCTCTAGTTCTATCATCTGACTCGATCTCTAGTTTCTTAAGGTCTTGAAAATGCTACAAGGTGTAAAAGTTGTTGGATAGTATTAAAATGATGAATGGAAAACGTTGCTAGGTGTTTTACTTTCATCACGCATTTACTTTACAGAACACCTTAACATGTTTCATTTAGATGAATGGAAATCAGTCATGTTTACATCCAGTTTGTCATAAGTTTTAAACGCTTTAATTCTGTCATCGAAAAAGTTTGAAAATTTTTTGATAAGATTACTGTTTTCGTTTTTTATATTTATTATTATCGTATTATGTATTATATAAATTACTTATTTTGATGTCAAGAGTATTTTAATGTGATGCCTAAGGGAGACAGTTCATGGCACTGGTCAATTACAACATAACTGAGATATTTTGCAACAAAATGGCCATTATGGAACCTCATTCTCGGTTTAGTAGTTTTGTAGGAAATTGTCAAAGCAGGTATACATATTGGTTAGATAGAAGACACTACAGGAATGCAACTAACTTCAGAACGTATTTTATAACTATGTATTCCATAAACAGTACTCAAGTACTACTGTGTTACGTATAACAAAAGCATGGAAAGATATTTCTGTAAGGAGTTATATACAGAAGGATTCTGAGGCGAAAGAGAAAAGAAAAGTGTTCAAATATGTTTGGGAAGAGCAAGAAGAAATAGGGTAAATTGAAGAAATATTGGAAAGACATTGGAGAAAAAAATCATAGAACGTGGTATTGAAATTGGCCTGCAATCTCCAGTTTGTCTTAACGAGAAGTAGGAGTAATAGTAAGGAACAAGAAAATAACGAAACGATGTTTTTGTGTCTTGCTCATTTGAACTACTGAAGTGCAGATGTTATATATAGGAAAATTGTGCCATCACCCATACGTTTCAACTTTCTCAATCCAAAGAACCGCCGCGAGTTGCCCGCACAGTATCGATTGAGTGGAGCCGTCTTGGCCAGTGGCACCGATGACCATCTTTCATCCGGAGCGTCTCGGCTGCCACATCGCGCTCCGCCGCCGGACCAAAGGCTTCGGCGTCCTCCGCCTTCCCCTTCCCCTTCCCGCCCGCCCGCCCGCGGGCGCTGTTCCTGTCGCCCCATGTCACGCCGGAGAGAGGCCACACGCCCGCGGCGCCGCCCCGCCTCCGCCCCGCCCCGCCCCTTCCCCACCCCTTCCCCGCCCCGCCCCACCCCTCCTCGCCCCGCCACCGCCTCTGCCTCACCCCACCCCGCCCCCGCCGCGCCTCGCCACCGCCCCGCCTCCGCCCCGCTCCCGCCCCGCCCCCGCCGCGCCCCTTCCCCGCCCCTTCCCCACCCCTTCCCCGCCCCGCCCCTCCTCGCCCCGCCACCGCCTCTGCCTCACCCCCACCCCGCCCCCGCCCCGCGCCGCCCCCGCCCCGCGCCGCCCCGCCCCTCCTCGCCCCGCCTCTGTCCCGCCCCCACCCCGCCCCCACCCCGCCCCCGCCCCCACCCCGCCCCCGCCCCGCCCCCGCCGCGCCTCGCCACCGCCCCGCCTCCGCCCCGCTCCCGCCCCGCTCCCGCCCCGCCCCCGCCCCCGCCCCCGCCTCCTCCGCGCCGCCGACACCCTCGTTTCCGTCTTCGTTCGTCTGCGGCCCCGTTCGACGTTTTCTTGCGTCTTCGTGCCTCCCCGACGGCCGCGTCCTCCAAGAGCGGCGACTCCTCGCACGATCTCACAGGGCTGCCAGTGCCACTGCGTGTTCGAATCAAAACCTCTCAATGTTTTTGTACGCAAGCTTTCTAAATTTTTAAAAAAATCCACTGCCATCTTGGTACTCAATTCCCAATATTTTTTTCAAAAGCAATGCCATTTGATATTGCATGATTAAAGAATTAGATTATTACAGGTATGTTATAACTAGTAATATTCGTAAATTTAGATCATGTTTCATGTTCGATGATTCATAGTTACACGATTTATTTTTCAAATTTAACGCCAATTTGTAAAATAATTTTATTGTTTTACAAAAACAATGCAAAATTCCTGGTTAGTATCAAATAGTCCGTATTGCTGACCGCTGCCCAAGCAGGATCTCACTCTCTCAATTGCTAGACATATTATTCTTTTGAAGCTCTATTTTAAAGGATTACTGGTGTTTTTGGAACCTTTCACCATTCTCTATGTTCACATTAATCAGTATGTTCCCAATATTGTTGATGTTTTCGATCATCCAAAGATCGGTGATTAAAACTCTCCAAGAAAATGTCACTGAAAAGGAATTCTAGTAGGTCAGCTTCCTGTGGTGCTCGTTTGCAATAAGCACATGCCGTGTGTACACATGTCCCATATGTCCTCTTTAGTCTGCCGCCATTTATCTCACTAGAGAACCCATCTCACTGAATTCTCAACACTCTTCTCTGATGCCATTTCACTGTGCTTCACTCTACTGTGCTTCCTCAAACTACATTACTCTTTGATTCAATCTGATGTTCTTATTCATTCTCTTTGCTTTTATTCATTCTCTTCCATCCGTATAAATTATGTAAAAGCTGCGCTCTAATGCCCTTTCGAAACGGAAATATAATTTGTTTCGTGAAAGTCTATATCAAGAGCATTGTCATGATCACCACGCTAATTTATTCGATCGTTAGACCAACGTGAGCATTACATCTCTGGATGCCAGTGTTGTGCAATTTGAGTCCTGGCCCCACATTTCCAATTATACTGTTCGAAATTTTGATTTGTCGCTCTGTTTGTGCATTGACACGGAATTTATCGTGGGAAGTTGCGGAAAAGACCGATCTGAGAAACCTCACACTAGAAATCGCTGTCAGTCAGCCAGTCAATCTGTCACCCGTCCGTCAGTCACATCAGTCAGTCTACCCAACTATTTACTTGCACTCGAAACTCCGCCACTGTCGAGACTCGAACCTACTGTAATGGAAGTTCCAGTTGGTATCCGGCGACTTCGAACTACTATCATAGGCTTTTGAATATTATACTCGTATCATACCCTTTCAAAACTCCTCCAGATCGAAGATGGTGGATTTTTCGGTTGTGGGAAAGTCGACGACATGGACGTCCAATACTGCACACGCATTCAGAAGAATTACGGCTAAATAAACATCCAATTAGAGTTCTGGCACTCGCTTCTACCCAGCGGTGGAAGAGTGAACTCATAAATTGCAGCAAACCAACTCCTCTCCAGAAGATGAGCTCATCCTAAATCTCCGGCCAGACTTGAATGGTCATTGTCTTTAGTGTAATCAACTGGAGTATGATAAATGAAGAGGTGTTATAATCACGACCGGGAATTGTAGCGAACTTTCTGTGTCTTTCTGAAGATGAGCCCCGTAGATGTGAAGGTCCTAAGTTAGACTTCCGCGGTTTCAGATATTCAACATAACTAGGTGGGGTGATACGACTGCCTGGATGAGAAACTGATGAGGATGAGGATAGCTACTCAAATCGGTCGTTTCTGTGTTTTTTCTATAAATTCTCGACAGACTTTGTTTTCTGGCAAAAACAAAGATCATAATTTAAAATTTCGAAGTTGCCTTCGTGCCATCCACCGAACGGATATGTGATTGTTATAGGACAGGTACGTTTCTCCGAAAATATTATTTATCTTGATAAGCTTGTTCTTACCTTCAGAATTTCTCAGGATATTTTGATGCGTTAGTTTTAATGGGCCACCTATTTAAATCCGCAGCAGAATAGAGTAATCAGGTTCCGCTTCTCCGAAGTAAAATGATAGTGGCAAGTTGAGGCGCTCCGCTGAATAACTGGATTTGTTTAGCCAGTCGGCACTTAAGAACGTTTCTTCTAAATCCTTCTCCAACAGATGGACAAATCAGTCAGATATCTTCATCATTAACAATTACTTTAATCAAAGAAATCTACAGAGACTCGCATTGTCCACCAGAAACTCCATACGAAAAGGTGGGTCGTTTCATATAGGCCAGACCACCCAGACCCTGAAGTGGATCAGGGCATCAAATGAGGTCATTGCGGTGCCTGTGAGCGGGAGAAACTGTGGGTAAATCCAACTGGAGTAGGATTTTCCACACTAGCTAGAGTTTTATTGAGCCGCTGTGTGAATGAGAATTTCGTTTACTCTGATCGGATGCGGTTGCTCTGTTCTTCCCGCATGGGGGATCGTGACCACGTAGGTAGGCACGGTCTCTGGTGAAGAATCGAAGACGATCACCCGTGCCCTAAGTCTCGCGGCCCGACTCGGGCCGTTAGCCTGACGTGTAGGCATTGAGTGGCGATGCTAAGCTCCTGGTTGTCGGTTCAACGCGACAATCCATCAGTTGGGTCCCTGGCGCGTCGACCTTAAGGCAGGCTCGGGTGAAGGAGACCTCTTGGGTTACTCTGGAATCCACATATAGAAGTCCGGCGGGAAATTACCTACCGTCAGGCTGCTTTGGTTATGGTCCGACCCAGGGGCTCTTGACTTCGTCGTGGCAGTGGCTCAATATTCTGGGCATAGAGTAGGGACTTGGTGTTCCGACGCATGTGAGTGGCATGTTGTCATACAGGCAATATTGACTCCGATACTAGCCCGGATAGCTAGTAGCTCTGAGCTAACAGAGCGGCCCTAGACCAGGGCATTGTATGGGGAGGTTGCCGTGAGGGCTAACTGCGTTCCGGCGAGATCCGGATGTTAGTCAGAGGGTGTACTTGTACATCTGATGAGGGTGAGGATAGAAGCTAACGCCTAGGAGCCCACCCTGGGACTTCGGTCCACTAATACAGTACAAGTGCGGGGGTTCCAATTTCTGGCAATGCACGTTCATACATTACGATGCTCTGATCGGTAGTTTCCCGTTGTTTCTCCAATCAGCATCAGGCGAATGCCGGAGCAGTACCCAAACAAACGGGCCACTGTCCTGTCCTTCCTCTTCCTTGTCCTTTCCTCATCTCGTAATGATATTTACATTTAAATTCCCCCCACTACCACACTCATATTGGGAGCTTATAGCTGGTGGGAGATACCTTGATGGAGAAGACCTTGCAAGCCGACAAAGATAGGGATGAACGCGGTCGCCTCTCGAGATACAATTTCAGTGCGTTGACGAGACTGAGGACCATAGAAGTTGACGGGCCCGAACTCATCAGTCATTCTATCATAGAAGACAGCGATATCGTTTCTCCTCTAGCAATAAGAGGGATGACGTCGTGTGGGGTTTGCGACGAACGAAGGTGATTCATTGCAGGCTTTTTCGGAGTTCTCCAGTTTCCCGTACCTCCCGCATTCTACCAACGACTTCACGCTTATTATCATGTTCCACCTTTCAACAACACTTCTTCAAACTTATTATTGCATTATCTATAATTACTGACATCATCTATAATCATCGCCATGATGTACCGTCGCTCGTATGGTACGGGGAAGACCTAATGACGGTCACGGTTGATCTAACTGGGAAACCAATGTAATGTTTTTACGTCTCCAAAAATTGCAAACAATGCGATAAATAAAACTTCGTTTTCGTTGATAAACTACAAAACAAATAATGGTTATTAAGACATTCTATAATGTGTTTAATTTAATCAGGTGAATTTTTGTGGCTGAATGCGAGATATTGCGGTATATGTACATGCTAAAATGCTAAATTTCGCGGTTTTTGTTAATTGCTAATCATTATCCATTATGTTAAAAATTCGTTACAAAAGTAAGTGATGAAAAAGGGGAAAATTAGAAGGTACGTTTAAGATAATTTGATTATTTAATTATTCTGTTTCAAACAGTTGCATCATAATCCCAGATTGATTACAACTGTTCATTACACTGATTCCATTTTCCCATTGTTAGAAATATAATTTAATTTTTACGGTAGTTTCTTTCACATCCACACGGCGTAGGCAGGATGTAAACCGAGGACTTCCAAAACGGAATGCTAGCGCGGTGTTCACAGCATTCCCCCGCAGCGGCATTGCATTTGCCCCAGCAGCCAGCGCTTCCGCCACATCTTTCTCCCGAAGGCCGTCGCCTCCGCCTCCGCCTCGGCCTTCGCGTCTGCGGCCGCCGCCGCCGCTAGACGGAGGAAGGCGGCGCCGGGGGCCCTCCATCGATCCTCGCCGGGAGCCGTCGCGCCGCCCCCCCACCGCCCCGCCCAGAGGGAGGGGGGAGAGGGGAGCGGCGGACGCAGAGGGGCGTCGCGGCGGAGGAAGAGTCCGCAGATACAATGGACTGGATGAGTGAGGTGGTCAAGACGGAGGTGGAAGCGATGGGGAAACGACAGAGAGGGTGGCTGCGGAGGTGGCGGATTCGTTGGCGGTGGAGTTGGTTTGGATGGTGTCGGCGGGTAAGCGGACGTTGAGGGGGGAGGCGGCAGAGGAAGAATATGTCAGATGCAATGGATTAGATGAGCGTGGATGGATAGATGGATGGATGAGTGAGGTGGTTGAGACGGAGAGGCAGGCAATGGCAAAAGCGGCAGAGAGGATGCCTGATTCTTTGGGAGCGGAGTTGGTTTTGGTAGTGTCGGTGAGTAAGCGGACGTTAAGAGGGAGGAGGCTGTGCCTGAGGAAGAAATGTCAGATGCGATGGATTAGATGAGCGTGGATGGATAGATGGACGGATGAGTGAGGTGGTTGAGATGGAGATGGGAGCGATGTTAAAAGCGGCACAGAGGGTGGAGGTGAAGATGGCAGATGCAGCGAAATATGCAGAAAAAGAAGGGATGTGGGGGAGACGGAAGGGGCGAAAGCGGGGAAGACGGTGGAGTCGGGGGCCAGAGGCAAATGGAGTGAAGAAGTGGCGAAAAGGCAGAGGTGATGTTGGAAAAGAAGGTGATGCCGTTATTGTTGGTGTTGGTGGGTAAGTGGAAGTGACGGAGGTGGCTGAAGCAGCGGAAGAGATGACAGATGCAATAGACGAGTGGCAGAGTTGGTGGTGGTGTCGGAAGCAGAAATGGCCGCAAAGGCATGAGCAACAGAAGCGGGGATGACGCAGAAAGAACACTTGCGAAAGTGACAGAGGAGAAATCAGTGGAGACATTTGCACACAATGGTGGAGGTGGAAGAGGTTTTAGGGATTTACAAGGTGTGACATCGGAGGTGGGGAAGACGGAGGAGGTAGCCACATTTTTCTGGCGGAGGTAGAGAAGGTACAAAAGACGACGAAGGTGGAAAGAGGGTGGACGGGGGAAGAGAGAGCGGGATCAGCAGGATGGTGAGTGTCATAGCCAGCGGGTCACTGCCCCAGCCGGGACAGTCTCTAACCCCCGATCGGTCTCCCGGCGTGTGTGGTAGTGTAGTGATGTTAGCGCAAGTTTGTATAAGGCTAGAGGATAGGACAAGGAAGAGGTAGGAAAGATCGCGCGCTAACCGTGGCCCGTTTGATACAGTACTGCTCCGGCATTCGGCTGGTATTGATCGGAGAAACCACGGAAATCTCCCGATCAGAGCAGACAGCAGCTAGAATTCTCCTCCAAACAGTAACCGAATTCGACCTAGCTATTTAGCTGCATGGAGAGGAAGACGATGGACGAGGCCGCGGCGGGGGACGCAGTGGAAGAAGTGGTAGAATGGTGACGGAGGCGAAGGCGGAAGCGGCGGTGTAGGCGGCAACGACGGAGGCGCCTGCGGCGGCCGGAATGCCTTTTCAATCTGACGCGAACAGACGGCGGCAGCGGCGGCGCGCTGCCTGTGGACGTCTCGTCGTCCGCCCCCGCTGCCCCTCCAGATGTCCCACCGCGTTCTCGACGTCCTCGTCTGCTTCTCCGCGCCCTTTTTCATCTCGCGGCCTCGCGTTGTTTGCTGACCGCCCGCCCTTGGGCCGGTCTCTCTCCAGAGAGTGGCCGGCTGTCGAGAACGGTGGAACGCGGAGCTCGTGCGGAGATACCAGAGAAAGTTATGGTTTTATTCCCTTTTTTATTTGAAGTTGAAACTCAATACAAGCTCGAATGAAAATCATGTGAACACCGAACTCAATTGTACGGTTATGTTCCCGAAAGAATCCTTGTTTCTTGTACCATAAAAATACCTACAATACCTCTATTTGAAAAGGATTCTGTTACGGGAGTTTTGTTTGTCAAATTTTGCAAAATCCCTTCTAACCTTTTGTTACAAAAAAAAATCAATTTTTAGGTTTATTTGATTAAAGGCATCTTCATTAGTTTGCTCGTGTAGTCGGGATATCCTTGCCACTCATCAGATGAGTAGATCGTGTAATCAAAATCAGATTAACATCAAAAGATACGGGCTTGAAACTCCGACTCTTAATGATATTAGTAATCGATTTTCATGTGGTATTTGTGTATTGTACGCGTACTTTCAATTCCAGCTCGATAGAGGCATAAAGATGTTTCGCTTTTCTTGGTGAAGTTGGTGATGTACGTTCACTGGAAACCTAGGTTGATTTATGCCCTTGTTATTGAGTAGCCCCGCGTGGCTTAAAACAAGTCCTGGTAATTTATTGCTTCTCCTGACCAAGATCCTTTATTTTATCCAGTTATTTATGACCGGGTTGGCCTCATTTTTATTCTCGTTGACCGGACGATGAACTGGATGTGTCTGATGCGTTTAGTGTAGAATAAGATATTTGCATCAGAAAAGGCAAGGAATCGGTGTTTTCGATTGCTGTTAGCAACGTTATAATATGAACATTTTGTTGGTCATCCTGCCTTGAATGTCGATCTCCGTCTTTGAACAGGCTAGAATTTTTCTAGAGCCAAATATTTCAAAATACGCTCACTTCCCCTTGTGTTCCATATTCAGTTTTGGGTCTTTCTATATCTTTTGAAAAATGGTATTTTGGAGTGCTGAGTTGTACTAGACATATATATTAACGCGTTCGGCTTTCTTCTTGATTTTATTGACTTTTTCTGGATTTACGTCTATTCCACACAGAAGTATTCATAAAGGCTGTGAAAAACCGTTTACCCAACATTTTTTGAATTATCTTTGGACTGGTTGGATGGTCTTTATTCTTAGATATATCAATAATATTGTTTGAGATTTGCTTATACTGTTACTATTAGAAACATATCTGGTTTTAGTTATCATTAAACTGAGGTAGTGTCTCGAGTGATAAAATGTTGCTGAAATAAGCACGAGTGATTTCAGCAATTTTACTTGTATACGAGTTGGGAATATGCGAGAATGCGTTGTGTAATAATTAAAATAGTTCAGACTTCCTACAGGACACGATTTGGCTCTATCACCCTGGTGCTCAAAAAAATACGTTAGATGACAGTTCAGTATTACAGATTTCCGCTCAGTATGATTTCACAAGATAAAGCGTCTCGCCCCAAGAAAAACGAGTCTGAATCTCGGTACTTGTGACTCCACCGGTTCAGTAACGATCTCATGTGTAAAACTTAAAGTTAAAAATAGCGTGAAGCTGAAGCTTCTATGTCAAAACAAGGTAAAAAAGTAAAATGAACAATAAAACAAAATGTCAAAACAAAGAAGTGTCAAAATTAAGTGAAAAGGGTAAATGAAAACTTCCCTTCAGATGTCAGAAATAGCTTGAATAATATTTTGTATTCCCTCAATGGCAGACAGTTAAAGACACTTTAGTCCAACTGGTAATCTCATATCAGAAAAGATCAATAGTGATTCTGAAAGAATTGAATTTGTATGATTCATAGTTTCGAAAATAAATCTGAATTTTTTTATTAACTAGGGATAATCCGTAAAAATGACGGGACAAAATTAAACCTTCACTTTAATAATAAATTAAAAAACAGCCACTTCTACAAAAGATTTTACAAAACCAACTTTTGAAAGAAATCTATGACAAACTTTCTTGCGTCCGTCCTCGCTTTTGTAAGGTAAAGTTTTAGCAATTGGAACAAGATGGAAACTTTGAACTTTTTGAACTTTATTGCTTTTGTTTAAGGATATGCTTCGAAAACAGATTTTCTGGATAGGTCGTCTCTATATGCAATAAACAATTAAAAACACACAGCATCGGTAAGAAACAAATGAGAGAATGGAACATCTAGCAACACAATTCGATGGATTTCTCGGTGCGGAAATCGGTAGTTGGAGTGAGTTTAGCATTCTTCTGGTAATGATCAGAGAAACCATGCCATCATGCACTACCAATCCGTGAAGCCGACCGCTGTAATTCTTCTCCAGTCGGGCTGAATTCGGCCTAGGTGTCCAGCTACCATCGAAATTCCGTCACCATCGAGACTCGAACCCCAGGACCTCTCAGAAGCTTCAGAGTGAACGCTACTTCTAGATCTGAGCTAACTCAACCGGTTCCACTTCTTTAGTGCAATGAAGAAAAGGTTCAAATGACATAGAATGGATGAAAGAAAAATTGCCAGAGAGCGCATTTCGAATGGGACGGAAAGTGCGGGGAGAGCGAAGAAAATAAAGGGTCATTTGGTAAAGTCAGGGATCTAAAAAGCACTAATTAAAAGAAGTAAGTGATTGACAGTTGCGAGTGGAAAGAAGCGACGTTGACAGGATGCGTACTACTGTGCACGTGTTCCCGGGACACGAAAATAAACACTTGAAATAAATACTTATACCAAAACATATATTGTATATATCAACTGCTTCAGAAGCACAACTGTCAGTAACCATCTTATTTTAATCCGACGGTAGTTGACCAAAGTTGTTAATAAAATCATTTCTCTGCATCAAGTTGATGTCTCTACAGTTGTAACTTCAAACACACGTCACTAGCACAGCGCTTGTGTCGAGAAGGCCGGCGGGTGGGCGTGGGCGGGCGCGGGGCGGAGTGCGCGAGTGAAGGGGAAGGAGCGGCGAAGGCTCGCGAGCGCGTAATTAATGGCCGGCGGAAGGCTGCTCTCGACGTTAATGCGGCTATCAGGCCGCGCATGGGTGTTTCGCCATGAACGAGTGTTGTTGGAGCCGCGCTGACCGGCCCGACCCGGCCCGCGCGATCGCGCCGTTCCGCCCGATTGAGCACGCCTCGTGCCGCCTCCCTCAGCACCGTGGCGCTGCCACCCCGCCAACTTGTTATCCCGCCCTCTGCCACCACGGCATGCCTGCCAGTTCGTCACCCCGCCCCACCACCACCCCGACACCCTCGTTGTCCCCACTACCCCACACACCCTTCACGCCGCCACCCCCGCCTTCCGCCTCCACGCCATCCCGCAACCTCGCCTTCCGCCATCCCGCCCCCCTCCACCCTACCCCCCACCCCACCCTTTGTCTCCCTGCCATCCTGCTCTACATCACTTCGCTACCCTGCCCTCCGCCACCTCACCCTCCGCCTCCCCGCCCTCCTTCTCCACGCCATCCCGCAACCTCGCCTTCCGCCATCCCGCCCTCCTTTACCCTACCCCCCACCCACCCACCCCACTCTTTGTCTCCCTACCATCCTGCTCTACATCACTTCGCTACTCTGCCCTCCGCCACCTCACCCTCCGCCTCCCCGCCCTCCTTCTCCACGCCATCCCGCAACCTCGCCTTCCGCCATCCCGCCCTCCGCCACCCCGTCCTCCGCTACCCTGCCCTCCGACAACCCGCTCTCCGGCACCGTGCGCTCCGCCACCCCGTCCTCCACAAACCTCCTCTTCCTCCCGCCTCCCGCATCACACTCCTCGCTACTCTGCCGACCCACCATCCCCATTGCTCTCGCCCTCTCTCGCTCGCCCGTCAAGCCCCCCTTTCCCCCGCTCGGTGGCGTCTGCACCGGCCGCTCGTTGCTATCCCTGGCATTCCTTTCGACCCCTGTCGCGGCCAACGCTTCCTCTGTCACCCTGCTCAGCTTGCTCAACTTTCACTAGTCGCTCTGGACTGCTTTCTGCAGCTGTCAGCGCAACCTGTAGTGGTCACGAGGGCTTGGCGGTCTTCATTTCTCCAGGTCTAATAGTCCCTGCACGGTTGTTAATGTATTTTGGTCTCGGTGGTGTCTCTTCTCTTTGTTAAATGACGAAGCTTTTCTTTCTGTCGTCAATTGTTCTGTTAGAAGTAGAGCACGTAACGTGAAGTGTTTTATTCCATACTTGACACTAACTCCTCTCTAGTCCGGACCACGACGCGTGTGTGGTGGGAGGAATATGTTCCTTGCCTGTGTGCGCCGTCGAAGAAGAGGTCGTAATCACTTAATGCTTATTAAAACTGATATTGCATTAAGGTACTAATTGAAAACAATTTGTCTTCATCCTGCAAACGGTTAACATAACTTAGGAACCAAAACAATATTCAATTCAACGTTTAGAAAGGCGCAAAACTCGAATTTTTAAACACTTATATATTATTTTTATTCGTTACTGCTTTACCTGCTGTTCACACATTGCTCAATCAACGCTACACACCTTATCGTTCCATTGACAGCTTCGGCTTTGCTTTTAATCTCCTTTCCGTAGATATCGGGATCTTGCGTCGTACCCAGCCAGTTTCGAGAGGTAAAAAATCGAATGTTTTTATTCACAATTAATTATCTATTGTGAATTTATTACTCTCAAAGGAATAATGAAATTGGGAAAAGGAATAATGTAACATTTTAATTGTCATGTGATGTGGTTATCCATCAAACTAAATATGGTGTAATCATGATGTTTGTAGTATCGTAATGATAGAAGAAGAATTTTTGATTGCAAGTTGTGGTACTGAACTACACCTCAGCCTCATAAACAGCACAAGGCACGCATTTGTTATATTTGCTTTGCCAAATTAGAGATTGGGCATTCATCTGAATTTGTCAGGACAACTGATTTTGAAATAAGTATAAATACATTCCCGCACTATCGTAGTATTATCCTTTCCTACAGAGTCGCTTATGTTAATGGTTCTCAAAGTAAATTTCGCAGACTTGTTGGAGTTCGCCAAGCTCTGTTAGGGCATTGATGATCTCTAACATTGATAATTCTCAATGGTCTCATTTTTAATTCTTTATAAATAGCTCAATTTTTTTCTATGAGGGTTCTGAATCTTTAGAAAGAGTTGTCGAGTTCTTCCTGACCTCTTAAATTATTTTCCAATTTGAATTGTAAAACATTCAATATTTTCGTTTTTCCTAGTATACATTATATTATAAAAGTCTCAGAGGTTATATCAATTCAATATTCAATTCAACCTTAATAGAAATTTAGACAAAATAGAAAACTCATTTTACATTACTCATTTTACTGAGGTCTGTAATTGTATGAAATGGAAGGGGCCAAGGAGAATGCTAATATTTGAAAAAATAAATGTAATGGCCTGTGACAACAAGGTCCTGTCATTGTATAATCAGCAACATCATCATCATCTAAAATGTGTCTGAAGAACTAGGAGTCCTAATTCTTTGATGCCGATTGTCATCGTTTGGAATCTTCGGGAGCGAATCGATCTTTCAACTTAGTTTTCATCCACTTCCACCTGCGCCTTGACAGGGGAGAGGAAGCTCCACTAAGCAATTACAAAGCCTCCAGACCATCTGGAGAACTGATTAAACAATCATTTGAAGACTTGGTGAACTTGTTTCATTAAGAAAATATCAAGGAGATTTACTCCTTTAAATTTAATTTTTACAAATCATTCCTGCTAATGTAAAATAACTTCAATTCGATTTTCATTTAATTAACGGCTCAATAAAACTACGTGTTTTTAATAGTTTTATGTCTTGTTAATTTTTTACAGAATTTTGTATTTTTGTATCTAATATTACACATGAAAATCTATATCGCATCCGTTTTTTTTTCTGTTGGTTTGGACGCCAGGCAACGAGCTTTCGAAAAAGCGAAGTTGTGAGAGTGACAGGGAGGGTGCTAGCTCCACCCGATGGAATCAGCACTTCATCCCGCGCAACGCCCTTCAATTGTTATCGCACTGCGTCCGCAGAGCCTTTCTCTAGAGCGAGATTTTCGGCGCTGTTGCCGCGAGGTAGTCTGGCGTCATTAGTGCGTCCGCTGCGTGGCTCCCCTCCACCCCGCCGCCTCAGGGCCGACGACGACCACCCAGCCACACTCATAAATCTGTGGCGACAACACCGTGGAGTAGATGCTAAAAAGTAGAAAATGGTTTTTTTAACACATTTGTGTTTATTAACACATCTGTTAAATTAAATGGGACGGGTCCAAACAAATGAAAATTTTACATATTGATTGAACTTCACCTAGGCAAGTTAATCATGGACTTTACCAAAGGGCACCTAAGAGAAGAAGTTGCGGGTTTAAAAAAAGTCAATGGATTTTCAGTATTAGAACAGAAAAGAAAAAAAATTCAAAATTTGATCTAAAACAATTATTATACTAACTGGCGCATCCACAAAAATAAGCCTAAAAGAATCCAACCTACAATAAAGACAACATTGTTAATACATGAGGCGTAAGGTCAATAATGAATTTTAAACTTAGCTCGTAAACAAGAATAAGTGCCCAAGAAGAAGAAAAGAAAGAATGGAGTGAGGGTTAAACAGAGTCGTAGTGACCTTCCTTGATTATATTCTTGTATTCTGTCTGTTGTTTATTCGTATTGAGGAATTAGTCCCTTTTTTAAGACAGTTATTATAATGAATTATAAAAACATTAATTAAAATTCATATTTATCAGCAACAACGTTTCGACAAGTGTGTCTTGTCATAAAGATGACAAGACAAGGGGTTGTAGTACATTGTTACATCTAGAAAGAATTTTATACATTGTTTTAAAATGTAGTTTTCTTCACAGTCAAGAAAAACGAGGAGGATAATGTGAATTGCTCGATATATTAGTGCCTAAAGAGTAAAGATTCGTTTTTGAAAAAGATCTACAGATTAAAGTGTTTATAATGCACTCTGAAAGCGAATTCGTGGATACGATAGAGGTGTTAGATAATGACCGATAACTTATTAATTGTATGCGTAGGCAATGGACGTATAGAAGGTATAAGTAAAATAGGGTGTACAGAAAAACTGCGTTCATAAATTATCCTTGGTGACGCAGTAATCTGATAACATACGTGTGACTGTCCGTTCATTACCCAGGTCTTTCAGCCCGCCTTTCGAGGCAAGTGAGGTGTCATTCAAAGCGTCTGGGTCTGCTCAAAGGGAAAAGTCCATTTTTGAGATCCTTGTAAAATATTCAAAAATAGTTTTCAAAAGCCATCTCCTTGGGGAGGATGATCCACCTAAAATGAGGTGATTTTTCGGGTCTCGGAAATAAAATGTCTGCAGAGGTGATTGCAAGTTCATTCGATTGACAAGCTGAATCGATTGACCCTATCAATTCCATGTAGAATATTATGTAAGAATTCTAGAAATAACATGTTTTGGGGGATTTTGGTTGGGAATTATTATATTACTATCTTTCTGTCAGAAGAAATTGTGGCTATTTGATTCATTATAATGACTATAATTAAACCTAATTTTGTAATTGCAGTAACAGCAAAGTATTTCTCTGGATACTTTTATGCACTAAGGAGGGGCTAGGCAACTGCTTTATGTTTTAAAGCAACTGCAACTGCTTATGTTTTATGCTTTATGTTTTATCTTTTTGATTATGAGCCTGCCTTTCTTATGGTTATTAGTTATTTGATTGTAAGTCGTAGAATGAAAATTGTTAACATGAAATTATTCTCGTGAGGTTCCACTCAAAGCAAAGCGTATTTCGTTAATATATTTTCATTTGGAAATTAAAAGGAAATTCGAATAGAGAAGTGAGATAGCTTATTGAAATATTACTAACGCTACCGTCTCATGGCGCTATGGCGAGGCTGTTAGAAAGCCGGGAAATACCGCTTTACAGAACAGAATCGTTGGGGGAAAACATCGAATGCGAGCGCGTAGAAGAATTCATCCCGAGCACTCAGTTGGCCGAGCCCCAGGAGAGACCGGCTGCGGTTCGTTCAGGACACAGCCGCACCATCTCGCCCCACACCCGCTCCAGCCCACCTTCCCGCCCCCACTACGACCCGCTCCTGCCCACGCCTCGCCCCCCCTCCGCCTCCCGGTCCCGCCTCTCTCCCACCCCGAACCCACATCACCTTCCTTCTGGGGTGAAGCCTCGCCCACTCTTCTCTCCCTCTGTCCCGACCCGTGTCGCCGTGCTCCGTCTCCATATCTCCTCGCTCTGCCCCGCTCCGCCAACCATCACCCACCCTGCTCCAGTCGCGCCCACACCCCCGCCTCTACCAGCTCCAGCGCTCACAGCCCCTTCCCCGTCCCCACCTCCCGAGCGGCTCCCGGACAATAGCGGGTGGCCAGGCGGGCGGCCTGCTGCCGATGCGATATTAATAGGAGCCGCCTACGGGGCCCTCCCCCTCGCCCCGGCCACTGCCTTTATTCTGCCACGCGGCCTCTTTCGCCCGCGCTCCCCGCGCCCCTACGCCCCGCCCTCGCCCCCGCCCTCGCCCCCGCCGCTCGAATGCCTTCACAAGCGATCTAGAGCGGAACGAGAGGGGCAGATTTCGGCACACGCTGTGCTGCAGCCTCGGACGCACAGTATTGATCTGGTTTTGTTCGTTTGGTAGCGGGATGGAAAAAACTCTCATCCTAGCCGCTTATTAAATAGTAAATATGGTTGCTGTTCCCTTACTTTGTTTTATGTGGGTTTTGGTCACTTTGTAAGTCTTGCAAGACCATCGTTATAATCATAAATTCTGGGCACTTTCGTAAAATCTGCTGAGTTACATCAGATAGTTTGAAATCAATAATTAGTGTTTAATTTGACAGAAGAGGAGAATACGTCAGTAACCTAATGACCTAATGACCTTTCGTACTAGCTGCATTATTTGTTCATATTATACCCTGTTGTTTTACTTTACCACGGCTTCTATAGAAATTTCTGAATAATCTATATTTTCCCGATTGGTAAAACGATCTGGCAAGCCGCGTGTTTTCCTGAATATTTCATTGTTGTTAGTTTACGAAGATCACATTGTAAGTACTTTTTTTTCAATAATTATGAATTTTATATTACGAGTATTATGAATAAGGATAGCTAATTTGACACCCATTCTTGAACAATGATTTATTTGAATTCTAATGAGTCACACTATTGTCATAATCTCCCGATGGTTAGCCAGTTAACATTACAGTAAATGAATATTCTGACCTGTTGCATGATGGTGTCCAGTGATGATGATGACGAGGATGAGGATGAGATGCAATGAATAGCAAGAGTTTCGAATCATCTATTGCTAGTCTCCTGTTTTAGAATATTATTAGAATTGAGTTTTTTTAAATACTGCAGTTACTGTGTCCCACGATAATTTTGGACAGTATTTCCCCTTTAGTGCATTGTTACATAAAGATTCATATTTTTGTTTAATTGTTTGGTCTAAGTTTTTTGTTATATTGGTGTGTACTGTTGTATTTGTTGGTGTGTGTTGTTGATCGACAGGTATCATTGTGCTTTGTGTGTTTTTAACATGTTTAGTTTTTGATTATGTTTTTGTCGTTGTTTAATTATCTGTTCTCTTTTTCAGGTACGTTAATTGCGTTGGAAACAGAAAGTGATTTTCCTTCTATTATTCGCCATTTGTCTAGATATTCAGGTAAGGTTGAACAATATTTTAGTCAATTTCAAAACATCAAGCCGTCCAATATTGGTTTTAAAATTCTCTAGAAGCAAATGAAGTGCTTCCAGCTGTGTGATTGCTTTGCTCACAATCTGAGCTGCCATCAGTTCACTGAAATCTCAGACGTCTCTCTGGAAGCCTCTAACGCTGGCACGTCAAGGTCTCGGACAAGGGAAGCTTTCTAGCGTTCGGGGGCTCTGCGCCCAGATTAACTGGATTAAAAGAAAGGGTTGTACAAAGTATTCAGGAGCGGCTCTTCATCACTGGATACTTGGCCCATGACAGTCTTTTGGAGAAAGTCTGTTGACAGTTATAGCCCCAATTGTAGCTATTGTTTTCCATTTCCTCTACTAAAGAAAAGAACAAATATATTAAAACGAAATAATAAAATAATAATTAAAATGAAATATAGTATTCAGAATTCAAATTGTCAAGGGAGAGTAAAATTAAACATTTTTAATGGAAAGTATCTTGATCTCGTCATTGTGATTTCTTAAAAGGGCAATATCTGAATTAACTGTCTTGGTTCAGGTTAGAAGCGTGTAAAAATATTAGTGTCTAAAAGCTCTGTGCTTGTAAGGGAGAATTGTTAACTTACAGAGACACATTCATTTATTACAGATTATTGCTATATACAACAAATAACTGAATGATTTAATATAAATGTAATACATATTGAAAACAAGGAAACAATGTTCCATTCAAATACATTCCTGCCCCTTGGCAAAAATGTTTATGGAATGCAGAATTTTAAAAGAGATTAAACATGACGCAGTAATAAATAGTAAAGAATATAAACATAATTCAAATCTCAGTTGTTTGACACAACAAATGTGGCAAACATGTTTCGTATGAAGCTACTATTCCCTGCCTCGCCTTTCAGGGTTTGGAGGGGAAGTGAGAGCGGATTCGGAAGTGACCCGCGCTCGCAGGAGTGCTTGGCGGGCAAGTAGCTCGCGCTGGCGCCATTTGACGTACCTGATCTAAAGCTTCACGAAGTCACCGCGATCTGCCTTAATAGAAGAGCGCATTAGGAATCAACCAGGCGCTAGCCGTCTACCCCTAACACTGCAAAATATCCCTCTGCTAGTTCTAGCAAAGCAGAACGTCCTTTTATGTGATTCCGTTGGAGGGAACGGTGCTCGACTCCCGAGGAAAGTTCCCGAGCCGCACTCCTAGGCTACCTGGTGTAATTGCCACCTCCACTTGCTGAGGCTACCAGTGAAGTAGAGCCTCCGGGGCGTCACTATGACCTAACGCTGGCGGCCAGAGTGGCAGAGCGCAAGCGGGGTGACATCGAACAGGAGCAACCGCAAGACGTAGGGAGCGACGGAGTCTTTGCGTCCGTCCTTACGATTCGGTGCGCCTCGCTTGCGCTCCTTCTGATGTCCTCAACATCTCTTCCGTGTCCTCATAGTCGCATCCGCCGCGCTCTTTCGTATCCTCACCCCTCGCTTCCAGTGTTATCACCATCCGCACAGTGCTATCAAGTAACCTCCCGTGTCCTCACATATCTCTCCCATGTTATCACAATCTCCCTCCAGCGTGCTCTTATCAAGTAATCCCAGTGTCCTCACATCTTCCTAATGTTATCACTTTCACCTTGCGCCGCGTCCTCGCAATAATCTCTTTCGTTGGGTCCTCACACTTCTCTCCTCAGTTTCCACTGCGTCTTTCCGCCAGGCGCTCTCCACATACGTCCACCTTGTCCCCAGACTACACTTCGCACCGAGCTCATTCCGCTCCCGCTACGTCCTCACCAACCCTCTTCCTTTTCCCCTCCCTCGCCTCGCCACTCTCTCCGCATCCCTCACCAAGTCCTCAACGATCTGCATTCACCGTGACCGCGCCACTTTTGCTCTTCTCTGTCCTCACCCGCATCCCGCCCTCCCTCACGAACTCTCTAACCCGTTCTCACCACCTCCTCCTACCGCCTGCCCGCGCGCCGAGCCTCCTGAAACTTTCGTCGTCGCGAAGACCCTCTGGGCCGTGCTGGGGGCGGGGCCGGTACAGAAAGCGGGCTGGGGAGGAGTAGCAAGCGGGCGGGCCGGCTGCGCGAAACTCAAACTTGCGCGGCGGACCCGTCTCCCGCTTCCGCCCCACCCTGTCCCACTCCTCCCCGCGTCGCCCCGCTATCACGTCTCGTCCGGCCCGGCCTCGCCCAGTCCCGCTCGGCCCTGCCCGGCCCCGCCCAGCCCCGTTCGTCCACGTCCGACCCCGCCCCACCCACCCCACCCCGCCCCGTTCATCCACGTCCGACACCGCCCCACCCACCCCATCCCGCACCGCCACGCTCCACCCCCCGCCACGCTCCACCCCACCCCGTCCCCTCCATCCCACCCCGCCCCCTCCATCCCACCACCCCACCCCACCCGCCCCCTCCACCTCGCCCCGCGCCACACCACACCATCCCGCTCCACCCCACTCCGCTCCGCTCCATCCCGCTCCGCTCCACCCCTCACCGCTCCGCTACAACCCACCCCGCTCCGCCCCGCTCCTCCCCACCCCATCGCGCCTCACCCTGCCCCGCCGCGCTGCGAAGGACGACGTGACCAGAAACGCCGCGGGTCGGGGTGGGCGGGGTTGGGACTGGGAGCGGGGGCGGGGGCGGGGCAGCTGCGGATGGGCGCGCCACGAGTTGAGAGGATAATTAGAAAAGGGCCGTTTTGGGGAAGGACGAGGCGCTCTTCGCGGAATCCTGATGCGGACGCTTGCCTGTGCGTGCGCTCGTACGTCGCGGCGCCAGAATCAGTGGGAGATCCTGGATTGTCGATGAGTTCTACACCGAGTTCTTGATGCTGATCCGCGGTGGCCGAAATCGTTACGTCAGTAGTGTCATGTCCATTTCGAACCCCAATATCGCGGGTTCGAATCCCGTCTCGGGCATGGTTCTATTTGTGTTGGTCCTTTCACCCCCTTTCATCACCATATCATTACATAATGTCAATAGTAGTCGCTAACGACCTTGATGTTGATGCGACCGAAAATAACAAACAAAAAAGTTCTTAATTTTTACCATCCTGTTTCAAGTTTATACATTTCCACTTGCTCTTATTTATCACACTAGAGAACGTAAACCGTTGTTGTCCGGGTATTTATCACTATCATTTATTCGAGAAAGAAGGTTGAAAAGAAATGAATTCTGCATTATTCAGGAGTGGAAGACATTTTATTACATCCACGCGACGCACCTCTCACCTAGCGCCATCCCACACTGTTCGTTCCACCCCACCTACCCGCCATCCCCGCAGTGGCCCCTGCCTCGCCTTGCCCGCTCTGCCCCTCGCCGTCAAGACCGCTTTTCAATTGCACTTTCTGTGTATGTACTTCGCGCGTCAGACCGTTACGGGCCACAGCAGTGCCCAGCCTCGCGGCCGTGGGTGAAGGAGTAATTGTGGTTAGCACATAGACATCCCTACACCGTATTCTGGTCTTTTCAACATGAGAAGTGAGTTTTTTCATCGTCACGCAGCAAAATATACTGGGACATTGCAAGTAAATCGCACACTATTATCTTGCGCGGTCGGGAATTGCGCTATCTGAATGAATCAATATTTAGTAGAGAATTGCGTGAGCTTTTGGAATCATCTGATTGGCTTTAAAAGATCTGTCTCAAATTCCATTCATTGTGACGTTAATAAATTTGATCGGGAATGCCCATTTTGGTAAAAAGTCTTTATACACTTTACGCGTTAGCGTTGCATATGGACAGACGTTTTGAGAGAAAAACACTTTTTCAGTATCAGAGACTCACAAAACCTGATTTTCTGTCAATATGTCGACTTTTTGTTCTACAGCATTAGACAACTTTCTATTCGTATAAGGAAATGTAAGAAATGTGATTGTTCATAGTACAGAACATTTGCCAGTGAAGAGTATATCAAATCCTCTTGTGATGTTTATTAAACACAATAATTACTTTCGATATGAGAAATGTTTGACGAAAATCGCAGTGATATTAAACAATACATATATCGTTTTGGCATTTTTTTACTTATTCTGACTCTCATTTCAAAACATATAATTGTAATTTCGTTAGATTTCAATGAGCGGTAAAGGTAGTACAATGAGCGTGACAAACTGTCCTAAATAATTTGTCAGTGACGTTACAAATTCAAATTGGAATTGTCTTAAGAATATATGAGATGATGTTTACATTGTTTTTCTGTCAGAGAAATTGAACATATACGTTACATTTAACATTCTGGAGTAAATTTAAAGGAATATTTCGTAAATGGTTTAAATGAATGTACAAGTGAATGAATCTATCCGAAACGATGAATACGCGTTCCCCAGAAAAAATGACTCGGAAAGTTAACCGTTCACGACTGAATTCCCGCATCGCAATCTTTCTTCATATTTTATTCAACAAACTGCCTAACAAAATCCTAAGAAAATATATTAAAGAACACACAAAGTGTAACATTACCTTAATTTTGTATGAATATTGGATTATTAAGCAACTGTTTAAAACGAAATAGACTGTAATGTTTGGTTTCTCTTTGTCTATCAACACTTAAGAATTGAAAAGAAATAGAAAAATCTTCTGTTGTTCTTTTGTGGAGTAGTCGTGATTATACCATTTCTGTACAACTATATATTTCTTAGGTTTCTGATGTTTTTCACTGTGAATTATTATTCTTTTTACCGCAATCGGAATCAGCTAGAATTAAACATAAATAATAAACATTTATTGTACACTGCATTGTAGAATTTCGTAACATCCCTTTTTTTAACAGAGCATTTAACACGTCTCCGTCAATATATGAAGTGATCTTGTCTTCAAAGAATATTTTGCAACTGTTCATTGTGCAAAGATTCATTTTCAACTTTCAATTGAATTATGCAAAAATGTGCATGAACTCTTTTTCATTCGAACTCCGATGGGATTTGAAAAGATTCAAAGATGTCGGCATGTACTTGTTTTTTAAAAATGAAGTAAAATGATTAACATGCCTCAGAAATATATTATTGAACAAATAATGTGAATTACCACTTAAACCACATGATTCCCTCTTTGTTCGAAAGAAAACTTTTCAGCACTTACAAGTTCCAGTGAAATTTAGGAGACAAAACGCATTTAATGCAATTCATTGATAAATAACCATTTTCCTTGAAATTCCTTAAATTCTTCCATGCTTCGACGTTACTTCCTAATTTGTATCCGTTTGCTTAAGAGTGTCAGAGCATCGTAGATGTGTGGATTTTTTAGTTGAAATGTGTATGAGCGAGAGAGGGAGAGAAAGAGAGAAATAGAGAATGAGGAAATCTAAACAATGAGTACAAATTACCTGAATACACCAATAAAAAATCAATTTTATTTTTTAAATGAAATAACTTCAAATGAAAAATGTCTTCCGAATCTTTAAATGACAAATAATCCCGAGTGCGCTGTGTTTATTTCCTGCGTGGCGGCCCATTTTGAGGCTTCCACCAGCGCCCCATGGCGCAGGCACCGGGCCAAACGCCGCGTCGCTCTGTTGCGCGTGGGCCCGCTTGCGCCGCGCCGCACCGCGCCGTGCGTGAGCGGCCCCCCACCGCCGCCCCCGCCACGAGGCCTGCCCTGCCGCCGAACTGCGCGCCACGCTACGCAGCGCGACGCAACGCGCAAAAAGTTTCTGACGTAGGCCCGCCGCCACGCCCCCGTCGCCGCGCCGCCCCCACAGCTTAGTAACATTGCCTGCCACTATAACACGCCACTGCGGCCAACGCCGCTCCGTCACAGTCGTGGCCATTGCCTGCACCACCGCCGACTCTGACACTGACACCACGGTCGAAGATATAGAGGTGTGTCAACTAGCCGCCTTTGGGGCAAATTTTCTGAAGCCAGTTTGAGGCTAGTTCCTCGCTTGTCCGTAAGGTGCGCACGATCGGTTTGGGTCGCGGTGTAAGATATACTCTTATGATGATATGTTAAACTGTAGCTATTACACAGTTTTAGAAAACATGTCCTACCTATTTTCATAACTGTTCGTTGTAGACTTCACCAAGTTCACCGCGAAATGAGAAATCACTAACTTGAAGTTAGAAATCAGCTGGCCACAGAGCTGTCGAATGGATCACGACCAATCACGATCGTGCCAACTGAGACCCAAAGATCGCAGCGCTTATGCGAGTACTGTGAGAACTAGCCTCACAGAAGCTTCAGTTTTAGACTGGGAGTGAACACACCTGTATATCTTAAACCGTGACCGACACGGACACCGAGATCGATTCCGACACCGACTCCGACACCGACTCCGCATCCAACTCCGACACCGAATCCGACACTGAATATGACACAAACACGAATTCGATACAGTCTTAGAGAAAATCTAAGTAGTTCAAAATAAATTTTTAAGACGCATAATTAAAGCACTATGGTACGTGTCAAATAGACAAATTAAAACGAACTGAAAATATAAAACTTGAATAGTTAGAAGGGAAGACTATCAGTAAAATTTTTTGAAGAATTACCAAAAGCGGAATGTGTTAAAATCTTTAATATAGGACGTTCAGTACAAGACTTAAAAATGATTTCAAGGTATCCCAAGGAAAAATCACGCCCGTCATAAACACTTCAATAAGAATGCGAATTGAATATTTAAAAAAATATTAAATTTACAAACATAAACAATACAATGTCACAAATTCAAAATAAAGTTTAAAAAATCCAAACACTAAATTATAGAAACGTAACAAAGTGGGAGGGAGCTTCGACTAAATAAACTCCCCGCCTGCCTATGCACTAAAGAAGATCTAGTAATAAGTACTGCAAATCTCTGTAAAATCAGAGGATTAAACAGATAGAAAATAAAGCGGTTAAAAAAATACGACTCCGACTTCGACTGCAACTCCCACTTTTACACGGACTGCCTTTAGCCCTTCCTCCACCGCCGGCACCACCGCCCCTGCCGCATCCACCGACATCCAGCGCCGCCGCGCGGCAGGCGCAGCTGATGAATGGCGCGCGGAGGGGGCGTTGGCGCGACCGCCGCCTGGGGGCAAGGTCATTGACGCGCCGCCGCCGAGGTCGAGCGGCGCGCGGCGGCGGCGTAGCGTCGCGACGCCGGCGGCGCCGCGGGGCCGAGCCGGCGCGGGGGCGGGGGCTCACCTTCCAGCGCTGCGCCCCCGCGCGCGGGTATGTGTGTGGATCGATGCGCGCCGGTCAACGGACGGCCGCTTGTCGGGGCGGCGCCTGGCCCCGCCGCTTTATGCGCGCGTGTTTGCCCGGCTGGAGGGCCCGGCTCGCGCACGCACGGGTATTGTGTGAGAACGCGGCGCTTAACGGTCATTGTTCTTTAACTGCGGTGTAGTTGGGGAGCGGAGAATTCGTTCCCCAATTGCTCGTGCTTACGGGCCAGTTTCCGCGATGAGGTTCGTGTTTTCTTCGAACTTTGGGACTGATGTTGTGGTAGCTGATTCCGTGTTGTTGGTGTACAGTGCACATACTCATGGATGCCACGATTTAATCTCAACCAATTTTAATTAACTCAAAGAAAATTGGAGTGTCAATTTGTGATTTCAAAATAACTGACTTTTTGCTTATCTAGATCCATTTCAATCGTTTTTACGATTTTTGTCTATCTCCGTGATTGTCCGGGGTAATGTCTCGAACGGATGAAATGATTTCGGTGCTATTTTCTTTGAAAGAAGTATATTGTTTTGTTGTGGATAATTTAGGCTACTTTTTTAAAATTATTATTTCCTCTTAGGTAAAAATAACTATTTTTTTCATACAAATGTAAAAAATTATTCCGTTCTTTCCGATGAAATTCTGTACCCGTAATCTTCAAAGCAAGAGAGAAGCTATTGTTACATGAGATTTCGTAAACATAACACTTATCCCTCTTTTCTATCTTCGAAAGCAAAATTTAAGTTATCAGTTTTTTGTAAATGTTTAATTTTTTAAAAATGATGAGTAACTTGATAAAAGTAAATTTAAAATTTCTTAAATCAAAATTGTTACTGGACGTTTGCTGTGAATATGTAATACAAGTGTTTATAAGTATCGCACCAAACATGCATTGCGTGGCGGAGCAGGGCAGTACAGGTACAGGACTAGATGGGGCGGGACAGGGTGAGACCGGGCGGATCGGGAAACGTTGGGGGCAGAGTAGGTCAGGGAAGCACTGTACCTTAATAAATTTATTTTCTTCTAATAGATGACTGTGTTTAATAAATACGCGGGCACCAATGGGTACTTTAACTAGTATATTATAAATTCAGTAACGGTCGAATCTGCAATTAAATATTCCATATACAGTGCCGGGACAAACAACAGCAGAGCAGAGGTGTGTCGGGAACCTGTGCAAAATGACGCATTTCCGCCGGTGCGTTAAGGCGGCTCCACACATTCGCTATTCGGCGAACAGCGAGCAACCGCTCGCCGAATCCAGAGTAGTGTGCTAGGTCGCTTGCTATTTGCCGAGTGACGAACATTCGGCGCTCGCCCTACCCGCCGCGTGTCGGTCTTTTGGACACATCAAAGGGCGCGAGCATTCGCCGAACACATCAGCTGGTCGGGAGCGGGCGAACAGTAGCTCACTACACCGCGAATGCCGAATGTGTGGAGCCACCGTTAGGAGTCTTGTCGAGCGCGTGAGTTCGCAGTGACGCGGGGCGTGTACGTGACGGCGCGGGGCGGCGTGGTGCTGCTTCGGCTGAAGCCCCGACCGCTGCGGGCGCTGTATCGACGACACGCCCCCGCCCCGCCCCGCCCCGCCCCGCCCCTCCCCGCCCCGCCCCGCCCCGCCCCTCCCCGCCCCTCCCCGCCCCGCCCCGCCCCGCCCCGCCCCGCCCCGCCCCGCCCCGCCCCGTCCACGCGGCCCATCACGCGCCGAGCGGCCACGCGAGCGACCGCGCGCGCCCGGGATTGGCCTCGAGACCCGCCCGCCGTGCACTCGCCACCTCTGCCGCACACTGCGCGCCAGCACAGGCTCTCCGTGGAGTCCCTAGGGTGGCGTCATGCAGGTTGTAATAATACGAGAGTGGGTTTGACTTATTGCTAGTTTATTAATAAATAAATCCACCACCCAAATAAACCTTAAGTACAATACTTAAATGAACGAAATAAATCGATCTGAAATCTAAATTCTGAAGCTGGTTACGTGAAATATCTTTTGAAGCTGGATTTTAAAAACAGGTGAAACGTAATGGAAGATCGCACACACGCTGATAGTTAGAGGACCGTTGCAATAAGAAATTAAAATTGCTAGCCTTCAGGGAATATCAGATTGGAATGCAATAATGACATTCGCCTGATGATGGAAACCTGTTATTTCCGAAAGGTTGTGAAGAATATGTATTTCATTTAATATTGCATAAATACTGTTATTTCAAGATTTTTTCTGTCTTTTAAATAATGGACCAACATATCTTATATATTATTTCTCAAAGGGATGTTTGGTCTTTTCAATAAATTGGGCGACATACGAAACCGATCTGTATAAAGAAGCAATGGATTGAAAAATCGTGTTTCCTTTCACCTGCACATGTGACATTCGTATTGAAAAAGGGCGTTAAAAATACCTAAATATTAAAAAAAGTAGTAATTCGGGATCTGTAATATCTGATTGCCACGCGATCTATCGGAAGAAAATTACACTCGGACGGTGGCGGGAAATGCAATCTCAAGCATTTTTGTTTGTTTCAATTTAGTGTAGGTTGTGTAAGCACGTGAACGTGATTTTCTACATTGAATAGAAATCTTGAAATATGAGAGGTTAGTGATCTTAGTGAGGTTAGGTCGTTTATAATGCTGGAATACAAAAAAAGAATTTAAGCAGAAAACAGTTTGGTTATTTGACTAACCGTGCGATTTAATCGCACGGGATCTCACTAGTTGATATAATAATGACATTCCCCTCCGCGAATCGCCTGCAAATTTTCTGTGAATTACGTCTCATTGTTGGAACATTGTAGCTGTACGAAAAGCATTTATAATTGTCAAATTTGTGTTGATATTTGCTTAAAAAATATTTAGTTTTCCACTAAATGTTGTACGATTTGTTATGAGTTTTACAAAAAACGATGAGTTGTATTAATTCGGAAATTGTGGTATAAATAGTATTACGTAACTATTACTGAATGCGAGAAAATATGTGTTGTTTTAGCATCACGTTTCGTTAATGAAATCTATTCTTTAAAGATACATATTGAACAATTTCGTCATGTACAATTTTTCGAAAATATGAGTAGTTTTTGCCTAATTTTGCATGAAATTTAGGCAGTTTTTAAATAATTCTCTCCATGGAAACATTTTTTTCTTCTGCTGATAGAGTAAGGGACGTTTAAAAGAATGAATACTCTGAATTTCCTTATTGTAAAAGTTAGAAATAATGCGAGAAGGAATGTGTTGAAGCACCATTAGTTGCCCCTGGCATGGTATGTTCTCCTTTCCTAAGCTTTCGCTTGGTCCTTTGGTCAATGGCAAACGCATTTCGAAGACTAATATTTATTTGACGATCACATTCTCTAACGTATGAAAAGAAGCGGGACGCCCGTTGTCCGTATCCTGTACCATTCAAAAATGCCAATGAGCGTATTTCTAGTATTTGCAACGCAATTCGCAATGAGAATCGTGTCATTGAGCGCGTCAGACTGTGACTGCGCGTCAGAAAGTGCTGATCACTCAATCAACTAATTCAACCTTTGCAATGAAGGAATAGTAACACTTAATGTATAATATGAATTCTCAGCGCATAGCTACATTGTAATACCACAAGCAGCAGGGAAAGGTCAACATGCGATCTCCCCTCACACACACACACACACACACACACACACACACACACACACACACACACATATACACACACACACATACACACACACACACACACACACACATACACACACACACACACACCACACTATTCCCATTCGTTGTAGCTGGTATTGGTCTAATTCTCTATTTTCATATGGCTCATCTACTACTAAAAGACGGGCAATATCAGCGGATGGGCACCAATTGAGCTGTGGCGCAGTGGATAAAATGCAAAGAATTGTTTTGATAGGGTTTTTCATGTTCTAACCAATAAATGAGTAGCATTTACTGCTACTCATTTATTTTCTTTCGCCTTCCTGCCCCCGACAAGCACGCGGAACTGACTACCGGACACAACAGGAGCTCTGGAGAAGCTGATCCCTCGGAGCTGAGACACCCAGTACTTTTTATTACAGTCAGGAGGTACAGTTGATAACAATGGTTGTACACGTAGTGTGCCAGTATCCGTAGATGTGACACGTGGCAAGAATGACTGTTTAAATTGCACAGCAGCAGTTCGCAAAATCACAAAATGTCACGAAGGTCGTGGTGCCAGTTTTCTGTATTATCTTACACAAACCTTTTTCTTCTTGCTTATTCGATTCTATCTCAAGTCAACTTCCATATCTCCTTTCATTGTTTTCTTTGATCAGCACCGTCTTTTGCTTTTTTTCAAGCCCTTTGTCAACCCATACCTCGTCGTGCGAGATTTCGCCTCCTTATCCGTCTCAAGTCGCCTGCCTGGCTGCGTCGACCTCTGCTATCGCGTCACGTTGCCTCGCACGAGACATAGAGCTTCCGCGACCGGGCGGTGACCCCAGCCCCGCCTCTGTGCGAAAGCGGCAAATTTCCAACCAGGCTTCGCAACTGTCGCGAACTTCTGATAAACCCACAAACGCCAAAATGTTTTCGTATAGAACAATTCAATTAAATTGGTTTACGGTCTTGTTTGTAAGTACTTGGTAAGTTGGTTATAATTTCGTAGTAATATTTAATGATATTCTTGCGTTTGAATGTCGAAAAAAGACTCGAAATTGGCTTGGGTGCTTAGTAGCATAAATTTTCTTAAGTTGTGTAACGATAGTTTTCCCTTGTATATAATCTGGGGAAGCGATAAAACTTCTGAGAATGCGAGATCCGTAATTATGATTTTCCCGGCTAATTAAGTTAATTCTCACTTTCATCTATGGAAGCATCAATCTCGAATGCGAAAGAAGTGAACTATTTAATGGAGTACTGCCGAAGATTTGGTAGACAGTTACTTGCATGCTGCGAATAGAATGAAGAGTTATTACGCTATAATAATAATAGTATTTTTGCGTTATGTTTCTTTTGTCAATTTATTACTTTTAAACGACTACCGCTCTGAATATATTCTTTGTTTCATTATATGAATCCCTTATTAGTCTCTCAGATTTGTTGCAGGTTTGTTCGTTGGTTGTTTGGGCGTAATTTTAAACCATTTATTTGTTTATTACGGGTTCATTAGTAGAACTAACGAAAATAAAATTTGACAAAAATTATGCAGATAATTAGGAAGTATGTGTGCGATGACGTGCCTAAAATTCATTTGATCTACTTCAACGACTACAGAAAATACATAAAAGAATAGTAACAATTAATGGTACAACTGTTTCAGATTATTCATCTTTGTCTTGATTTCTTCGTAGCTATTCTTAATATTGTCCATCTTTAGGCACTGTTTAATTGCAATGTAGGTTTCATACATGGATTAAAGGGATTAGAATTTTGCTGCTTCTTCGGAATCTTTTGACACCTTTAGTTTCTATCTTGGTTAAGAACCTGAAGATTTCTTCAAGAAACATGAAATGAAATATCAATAAACCTGAATTGTAGCACGCACACTGGCAGTACGAAACGTCAGAGCCTCGTGCAATACTACCATACGATAAGAATGCTTCGAATGCAGTAACTTGAAATACATTGCACGATATTGTACACTTAAGGTACTACGTATGGCGCCATTAAACTCTAAGCACACGATAATACGTGCGAAATTATGAAACTGAACGCCGAGCCAAAAGCACCATCTACGCAATTTCTCCAGGGTCATTGGTTCGAAACAAGAAAGCTGTACCTTTCGTAGTCCCAAGCTGGCGGTCGCTGACCGTGCGTATACAAAGTTCCGATACCAAAGGGCGCTTTTCAATGTTCTTTACTCGCGAGAATACACATAAGATTGTGCAAAAACAGCATATCACACACGTCGTATTGTGATGCCTCTGTCAGTCAGAGTTTCGAAGGCAATTTCGAATCACCCTTAGAGATCCTGTGCTCTGATCCGCCGGTTCCGAGATTTAGTCCGTTCTGATCTGGATGGATACAAGAGCAGAACCTTGAAAAATATCGCACGCGATTCTTCCTTTCTCATGTTAACTATTCTTTGGTGATGGCCATGGTGTAACCCTCATCTGTACAAGGCCCAACCTCCTAAACTACGGAAGTCACCGATATTATGCGTATATGAGGCCAACGTTGAAACTAAATGATAGGGTCATCGGAAAGAAGAAAAATTGTTTCAATTTTCTTTTTAAAATGTCACGCACCATAACAAAATCGGAAGGCAAAGTTAGAGCGCATACATTTTCGACTCTGTTTTAATGGATTAACCGCGAAGTTTTCTGCGGTTCAGATTATGATGTAAGCATTCTCCGGCCGGTAGGCGGGGCTTGTGCCGGTGACATGAGAAAAGTTTTCCTCGTTTTCTTCTCGTGCACGACAGCTCCCAGGGGATAACCCAGGCTACTTCAGCGGTAACCGAAATCTTCTGTAGGTTACGACCATATTTCGTGAAGCGTGGTGGAGGTCAAATCACCTTCCTCCTGTTGCCGAAGTCTTCGTGGTATGGAAATATTGTATCCATATTCGGTATCCATCGCAACGCCTTTGTAATTTTTCAAGAATTTTAAGTCTCAAAAGTACCTCTTACTTTTTCTGAGAAAATATGTGTGATAAAATATTTTGCCCGATTCTTGTAACAATGTCATTCAAAATTGCAAAAATGTCAATTTTAATTTTATTCATGGGAGGCTTAGTTAAAGGTTATCGATTTCGTTGCTTCTTGCGTAAATATCCCTTAAATTATTCCGTTAAAGCACACTTATTCAGCAAAGGGGAACGACGTCCAGAATTCCCTTAAATTATGAAAATTTGATATTATAGGCGATATAATCCCTCGGGTCTAAGATTTGTGCTTGTATATAAACTTTAGAAATATTACATTCTAGTGAAGTTAATTTGCCGTTGTCAATTCATTTATCAAAATCATTAATTGGACAGAGAAAGAAATGGAATGTATACAGGCTTGTGTTAAAATCTAAAATGAACATGATACAACCTCGCACAGCCCCGCCTCGCTTCACGCTCCGCTCCATCCCGAGTTACCCCTCTTCCAGACACTCCACTCCGCTGTGTCCCACACCACCCGCTTCACGAGCACTGGGAGATGTGGCTCAGGGCATCAACTGATGTCACTGCAGTGCCTTTGAATCAAAGGTCCTAGGTTGGAGTCCCGACGCCGGCAGGATTTTCGACCCTAATTTCGTAGCTAGGTCGAGTTCAGTTGCTGTCTAGAAGAGAATGCTAGCGGTCGACTGCATTGATCGATCGTTTCCCGTTGTTTCTCCGATCAATACCAGGCGAAAACCGGAGCCGTGCCCTAATAAACGGGCCGTGGACCGCGCGCAATCTTTCCTTCCTCTTCTTTCCTATTCTCACCCCTTACTTACACTTTCACTACATGCACTACACTACTACACATGTCGGAGACCAGTTGAGAGCTAAGAGCTTGCCTTGGCTGCCCCGCTGGTGGAAGATACCTGGTTGGTGATAACCCCACTGGCCGACTACAGATCCGCGCCGGATCTCACCATCCAGATGGGGAAGATCACTGTCAACTCCCGATAAAAACACACTCCTAGCCTAATTACACTATTAGTCTCGAACTGGTTTTAGAAGACATTCAAGAAATTCAGATGTACTTTCGCCGATTTCCCAACGATTTTCGAGATATTCCTAAAAAATGTGAAGGTTGTGAAGTTCATTCTGCTTTTAAATGGTGGTAAAGGGGTTTGACGTAGATTCTTCGAAATATTTTATATTTTATATTCCTCTTCTTTTGAAAGTCTAGTGTACAAAATTCCACTAATATCTTAATAAAACTAGATTTGTATAAATAACACAAACATGATGTATTAGTGACAATTATGAGTATAAGCAAATTATCATAAAATATGGCTGAGAAAGAGGCTACATTTTAGTGAAAGATCTATGAAAATTGGTTGACCCGTTCCTGAGATTAGCTGTACAACAGACGAACTCTGAAACCCACAAAAATTGTAAAAACAATAAAATGACTTTATAGATCATGTAAATGACTGTACGCACTTGTAAAATTTAGTTTTGTGTCAGACTCTTCAAATCCATTAAAATAGATTACGACGTCTATATAATGTAATATACTGTCAAGAGCCTGACTAATTCCTTAAATTACTATTAAAGTACAACTACAAGCCCTACACTACTACAGGAATGCCTACTAACGCAAATTGAGTATATTGCTACTACTACGAGTGGGACACTTACTGTCTTGAGTGTATTACTACTGTTTAGGGTAAAAAGTGCGAAATGTTCTGACGGGTTCAGCTAGATACAGTGGGCCCAAAAAGTCTCCCCGTAGTGGCACCAGAGGCTAGTGAGAGTGCTAGCAACATAAATTATATTGGTAGCACGAACTGCACCTGGCAACAAATGAAAACGTAAATTGCGTACTGACCACAATCATAACAGATGTTGGAAGTGTTGTACCCATCAGTTGTTTCCCAGTGACCTGCATGCTCCCAACATAAATGTAATTTTTAATAAGATCCTCTGATTCGACTCGGTACAGAGAGACTTTCCTGGCCCACGCTATAATATTCATTCAGTCGGCCTCGTGGCCGAGATCGCTAAGCCAGTAGTACCGTAGTGATCTTGGACCGTGGGGTCGCGGGTGCGAGTCCCGCCTCGGGCATGGTTGTATGTGTTCGTCCTTTCACTCCCTATCATCACCATATCGTTTCATCCTCATACCATAACGTTACATCCAATAGTGGTCGCTAACAACCTAGTAGTTGATGCGACCTTAAATTTAAAAAAAAAAATTCCTTCAGTTTAACTCGAGGACCTGGGGACAAGCGCCGTGTGCAAGGTCACGACGCCTGCCGTGCGACGCCTGCAAGCCATGTCCCGACGCCTGCCGTGCCGCAGAGTGCCTCGCCGCGCCGCGCCGCTGCCGCCGCAGCCATCTGATAAGAGGGCGGCGCCCCGCACGCCATGCGACCCCTGCACAACCCCTGCACGGCTGTGCGACACGCTCCCTTCGTCACACACGGCCTTTTCAAGTGGAGTGGGGGCAATTTATTGAGGCGGTTCTCTCCCCCGGGGGAGGATGAACGCATAAATAGACCAAGGATCTGCATTACCACTTTCGGCTTAAGTTCCGGGTGGAGTTATTCGGAAGTTTGCTATCAAAAATCATATATTATGTTAAAGCATACTGGGACGTTTATCTGGAATATACGTTAACCGAAGAATGAAGTAAGGGGTAGCATGATAATTGCTTGTTAATTGGTACGTTGGTACGTTCATTTTCGAAGTCGCGGCTCGTCTAGTATAGTAGATCTTTTTTTTTCAGGTCACAGCAGGCTGTTATACAACATAAGGCACCATGATTCATGAATAGGTTGTCTGCACCATGAATGGAACTTTAACATTTATGTTTAAAATTTTGAATTATAGGTGCCGAAATTCGGCTCTTAAACTTCGAAAATATGCGTTATGAGTTCATAAATAATCAATATAAATAGCTATAAAAATATATATAAAATATTTTACATGTATTTTATTTTACTTAAATTACATTCCTTAAAAACCTGAATATGAATCATTAAAATAAGCACTGATATGTAAGTGATAAAATAACAATGGCTTTCTCACAGAGTATAATTTTATACTTGGACAATGCAAATGAACTTGTGTACTTTTACACTTCTCCTGGCACAATTTTCATATTGGATGAAAAGACGGTGCATCAATAGAGACTTCCTTTTTTAATGCAATGCGCCGCCAGAATGATCCTGGCTTTTTATTTAATATACATTTTAACTTCAGTCTGCTGGTAAAAATTTATTCGATTTTAATCTACACGGTTTGCGTTCAACGGAATAGGCATATTTAGGCTCCAATAGTGAAATAGTCAATTTACAAACTATAAATGTGTTTTCCTCCAATCACGAAGTCATTAAATGAGTTCATAATTTATATATAGTACGTATATCAAAACAAAAAATGTAAAATTCACATTAGCAAAAATACTCTGAAATCGAATCATGAGTAACTACACACAACGTGAAGAAGTCTGTGTGTATCTTGGGTGCTCAGCGAACATTGGAAAACTATAACAAAGGCTTGCATCACTTGAAAACGACAACACATCAACAATGTTGCCAGTAAATTGGGCAACAATTAATGTCATGAACTGGAATATGCGTATTAATATTCTTACTTAAATTATATGTCTGGTGAGGACGTGTTTAGCCTGCTATTACGAAACACCATCTAGTGTAATATAATGCTTTCATAGCTGAATAAATGATGAATTTAAGATGTTTGGGAGGCTTTTCTCCTCTATTTTCTCTCATTTAAAATTCTATGTCCATGTTCTGTTTTGGATGGTCATTCAACACGAAACCTATGCTAGAACGTTTTCTAGATGCGAGTGTCCGTTCAAGTAAGGGTCTGAACCTTTTTTAACCTTTTCGGCACGCAACCTTGGCCGTGTCGTGACCTGGTAGTCGTTATGAACAACTAGGAACTGCAGTTCAACTACTGTGGTTTTGTGATGTTATCTCCATCACTAACGTTATGATAGGATGGAAAAACGATATCACGACCACAGAAAAATATTTACACGGTTAATTTCATTCGATCATTCAACAACTGCAATATGATTAAAAAATTCTACATTCAGCATGTGAATAGTATAGTTGGTGTAAAATTTGTGATTCCCGCCGTTATCTTGCATTTAGCTGGGTTGTAACGTTTAAGTAAGTTCTAATCTTGAGACAAACTACTATCTTAATGGAGCAGTGATTAAACAAAAGTAATCTGTAAATTGTACCAATCTGTGAATTGTTCCACGTTAACTCGAATTTATTGGACACATTTGTTGGATACATACGTCTTATGCACCGAAACGAAAATTAATTACATGCGTTATTGTCACAAGTGCCAAATGTGTTATTACCACTTTACTCATTCAGTTGTGTCGGGTTTGTTTTTTTCAAGTGCTTATTCTCAGTTGCCTGATTTTGCTAATTTATTTCTTAGTCTTCTAACCATTTCATTATTTTGAAGGGGATGTTACAAGTTATTGATGTAGAGTATTGTAATTTATTTTACTTGCCTTGTAAAAATGTTGTTACCGTTTGAAATATGACCTAGATGGTGTCTAACCCGAGCCCAATTTTCGTCCTGTAAATTAAAAACTGTTAAGGTATTTGGCTCTTCTTATATCTTAGGAATGCAATAAAAAATAAAGACCTACTCTGAAGCCTATCAGTTCGAGATGGCAGAAATAAAAAAGAGGTCTAGATGCAATTTCAGAATTTAATCCCAGAGAAGTAAAAAAAATTATAAAAAATCTGAAGTTAAACAAAAAACGAAAGGAAGATTAAACCTCCAGCGATGTGTCGTCTGGTTCTTCCGAATTGGTAGTTCTACCAAGGAAATCTTCCCTCACAGGTAAAGAATATGCAGAGTGCATATTTAGCAGTGTAAAATATTTAGAGATATGTAGTAGAACTATGAATGATGTGTCTAATGCGTTCACTCTGGGTTCCAATAGAATGTGTGCTGGAGGAAAAAGTTGCTTATATATGTTACTTTTGCGCACTTGAATATACAGACTATTTTCAAGACATACAAGACAATTTCTTGTACATAAGATGTTAAACTAGTCTTTTTGCAAAATTATTGAGTTCAATCTATTTTCGATTTTCTACTTTCCCGTATACGTACGTATACACGGAGTGATATACGTAGTATAGGGAAAGTTATGTAATGCTGCGCGAAAAAATGGCCAATTTTCGGCGGAAAAAAATTAATTGCCGGGCCGTGAAAACGAATAAGTGGATAAAACCAGTTGCTAAATTAAGGAAAAAAATCCCCTAACACGTGGTGTGGTCAAAATCCATGATTTGTTGCTTCTTTATACTTAAAAATCGATTGACGGCATTCCGTCCGTCTGTCCGTCTGTGGTCAACGCTAGCGCCTAAACCGTTCGGTCGATTTTCTTCAAAATTGATATTCCCCAGTCGATCTGATTCTAGTCGAAGCTTTGTGATTTTGAAAAAGATTCTTTAAAATTTGGGGGTACTTTATATGAAGCCCCCCGGGGATTTTCAACATTTTCTCAAAAACGGCTCCAAATTTTTTCTTTAAATTTCTTGTATGAATAGAGGAAAATACACTTTTTAACATGGCATAGGTCCGATTTTCACGTACAGCTCTGAATTTTCGAAAATTGTGAAACTTTTGTAACGGATAATGCTAATTACACTCATTAGTATAGCGTGAAGTTTATTTTGAGTTTTTTTTGTTTTTTTCAAAAATTATATAACTGTAAGTTTTTTGAAAGATCTCTCACATCTTTAATATGCACATTATCCGCAATTTGTAAAGATGATTATATTTGTGAGTGTAAGTGCTTCAAATAACTTCAAATAAAGTATTTTGAAAACTCAAAAATTTTCTGTGAAAATGAGCTTCAAATTTCCCATTTTTAGTAGTGCTAAAACGCCATTTTCTCTTAAACGGCACATAATTTTTAAAAGAAAATTGCCATTTACGGCTAGGTTTTTGTGTTCTTTAATATTCTAAAATTAATGTTTCTGTTCTACCAATAGGAAACCGAAAAATTAAGAAAATGACAAAAAAATGTACTTTTGGCGATGATAGATGGTAGCTGGCAAGAAAGAGTATGTGGCAATTCCGAATATTGACAAATAAATAAATAAAATAAATACGGTCATGCTTAATGTTTTCAAAATACGAGTAGTTTTTCTTTAATTTTGTGACAAACGTAATAGGCCGCTGTAAATTTACTGCGCTTTGGACAGCTGGATGCATCGTAAATTAGAATGTGCAATTTTGTATATTATTTCTTTCTTCGTCTCTTACATTCGAACTTTGTTATAGACTTACACATTAATATTTTAGAAATTGTTTATTTTGAAATATTTGAAATAAGTAAAAAGAATTAATAGCTCTCAGAATAGCGACAATGCAGGGTCTGCAACAATGGAATTCACTTTGCGCTCGCGAATATCTGTGAATTAGTGTCATTGTTGTGAGCTAATGGAGCTGTATGAAAAGGAGTTATAATTGTCTAATTTATGTTGATATTTGCAGGCAAATATTTAGTTTTGCACCAAATGCTGTACCATTTGTAGTGAGTAGAGAATTTGTTGCATGGTTTTAAAATACTCTTCCCTAATCATGGCCCAATGGAAGGCATTTCTATATTTCCAGGGTATCAGGCTTCTTTTTCCAATACAGGGTTACAAAACTTTTGCATTCTATTTTTGTGAAGTTGTAGAATTCACTTAGTTCTGACAACACTGCAATGGAAATAGTGAGTTCCAAGCGAAGATGTTAGTAGCGCATAAAGTGCAATATTACAGTACTACTTAGCTGTTTCCTCTAATACGGGAAAGTAAGTGCTGTTGTAGCACCACTAGTTTACTTTGTGTTGGTTTGTTGGTAATACACTGTTTCCGATTGAAACATTTGAATAAAAGGAGTTGTCCGCATCAGTATTTTTATTAGTTCTCGTATCCTTACTCTCATAAATGGTGTAATATACGGAGTGTAGAGAAAGTTACATAATGCTGGGGAAACTCGATTTCGAGATTTTAACTAAATTTGCTTCTTGGGTTCTCTGATTCCTAATTTTGTTTTCTTTTTCGAAAGTCTGACTGTCCGTCTGTTTGTCCTCCCGTCCGTAAACTGTTTTGTTGAGGATGTTAATATCTACACCGAGAAAACTGGTACCGTGGAGCCAAGGTATGCTACAGAGCAAATGTCCAACACAGACCTACGGGGTGTTCGCGAAACGCGAAGGTACTTTTCTCTGTGAATATCACCAGAGGAGCGATATGGACCGCTAGAGGATCTGGTAGGTGTTTTAGACATCGATTGATAGCTGCTGGGAAGAGGATGGAGCAAAGTCATCAAGCTAGGTCTGCTTCAAAAGAACAGGAAACTAACCATAAGGAAACATGTGACATTTTATAGGATCACTAGCTTCCTAAGAAAGTTTCTGAGAGGGTTTTCTCTATTCTGATACTAAGCAAAATCTAGGCCGCATCCTTTGTATACTTTTCTGCGGGGAATGTCTTCATCTCGGCCCATTTTTGCCCTAAGTAGTTTCGGATGCATTAAAAACAGAGTTATGCTGATGAGAAAGAACAAAGAATTAAATGAGAAATGGGTTGAAACAAAGTTGTGCAGAATAGTCTCTTGCATGCGGGTCTTATCGCGACCCCTATACATTGTTTGCGATAACTGGTGCCGAGTTTAGAAATGTTCTTTATGCTACAGTCTCTCGCGCATAGATGGCTCTGTGCTTCTCTTTACATGAGAATTCAAATGGGGAAACTCCATCCATATGCATGGCACGCTGATAGCGAATAACAAGCGTGTGCTTGTCAAGTTGCCGTTTTCAATTAATAAGAATAACCTTTTACGGCAAAAGTATAGTTAAAATTACTAATACAGGCTTAACAATTCACGAAATATTGCAGAGTAGGCGAAAAATTCGTAGGTAAAAATTTCGTTTTAAATCTTTCTTAATTCGAGATGCATTTCCCTCCAAAAAACGAGATACTCGTTTCAGTCAAATTCTAATCAATATCTAAAAATATCAGGTGTTGCCTGAGCTCTCTTTGTATCCATTCCTTGTGAAAAGGGTCAATTTCATTTACATTACAATGTTTAAGATTATTATTTTTAATGTAATTGGTTCAAACTTTAATAAAATACTATAATTTTCTTTAATTTTATTTTACAGTATTAGATTAAAACATTTTATATTACGCGTACTGCCTGAAGCAAATCTATTAAGTTCCAGTTCGGCCGCACCGCTACTGGCCTCTGGCGGAATGTATTAGTATCAAATCTGCTCTTAGCGACAGGGGAAAAATAATGATTATGGTGCATCTACCAACATATTATTTAAATTATTTATTTTCCGTACTTGTGTTGTATTAATCTTTACCAAACTTTGCAAGGCCACTGTGACACTTCTGAAGAGCCTGTAAAAACGTTTCTATTCATACACTACTTTTTATGGAATCGATGTCGGTTACTTGACGTAGAATTCACTTGACTTCAACTGAAGTATAGATTACTTCAGTTGTTCCCTGAGTGAGCGAGTGGAATTTGATTAGGGTATGCATTATCGGAAGATTTCATTGTACCGGGCACCTGCCAGGATTGTTTTCATGTCACAATCGTTCCAGTGCACAGTGAGAATTTCGCTACAACTGAAACCCCACTGCTATGTGCAGGGTTAGAACTCGCCAACTCGGGTTTGGAAGCCAGCGTGGTAACTTTGGTTCCACCGGCACCGGCAGACAAGAACTATTGAAGGTGGCAAATCAGCCCAGGATCAACAACTCCTCGATAAGACCCTTCCTCGGGCAGACGTTCCAGCGTAGAGGAACAGGTGTCCACGCGCTATCTCTTGCCGCGGGAGTCGGCAGACTTCTCAGCGAGCTGCTTGCAGTGCGCGCGGCGCGGGGCGGAGGAACCCACGAGTTGGGAAACTCCAGGTCCAGCGCTCGTCGCAGCAGGCGGAGCGGAGAAGATGAGGAGCGAGTTGGGTATTGAAGGGAAAAGCGGGAACGCAAAGGAGGTGTGGAGGTGCTGAGGATAGGGATCAGGAAGGGATGAGGGCGGGAGGACGGACCGGAGGACGCGGTTCAGGGCATCATCTGATGCCACTGCCGTGGCTCTGACCGGGAGGTCCTAGGATTCGAGTCACAACAGTGGCAGGATTTTCGACACTAGCTAGATAGTTGAATGGTATTCATCCGCTCTGTAGAGGATAATTAGAGGCCGACTGCTCTGATTGGTAATTTTCCGTGGTTTCTCCGATCAACACCAGGCGAATGCCGGAGCAGTACCCTAACAAACGGGCCACGGACGCGCGCTATCTTTCCTTCCTCTCCCTTGCCCTATCCTCACCCCAGAATGAAAATCACAAATCAATCAATCAAACGGGAAGGCGGACAGTGGTGGGGATGGAGCGGGGCAGTGAAGGGGGACGCGAGGAGGAGATAGGATGAGCGAGATGAGCACCGAAGGAACTCAAAGGTACAGATTGAAAATAACGTGGAATGAGTACGGAGTTCCCCGGCGAGAGTACCGGAAGAGCAGGCAGTGGCAGGGAATGGCAGTTCGACGCAAGAAGCGGAAAGGATGCGGGGGGAGTGATATTCAAGGACCAGTGGAATCGTGAAGAGGGTGCAGAGTCCCGGTACAGTGCGAGATCTCCGGCGTGGAGAGAAGAACAGCAGGACGGAGCGTGTCCGTGGACGAACGGCGAGGTGAGGGGCGGAGCGCAGTGGGGAAACGGCGATAAAGCAGAAAGTTGCGTGGCGGAGCTGTGGTATGGAGCAAGGCGTATTATAGTGGAAGGAAACGAAACGAAGCAGCGTTCTCTGAGGCATGAAAACGCTGGGCGAAGAGAATGAAGAGCTACATGACCGAAGGAAGACAACGGAATAGCAAGGGAGGTGCAGGCTGAGGGGATCGGGATCCGAAGCGAGAGGACAGGAGCGGGCATTGGCGGGAATGAAGGTAGGTGAAGTGAGGTCGTCGTGTACACACATAAATGTGACAACAGGGCGACTGCCTGACGTAGGAGAGACGCGTTCGCCGCATGGCACCGCCGGGTTTAAGGGCGGGACATCAGGATGCGACGTAACGGAAAAGCCCAGAGAGAAAGGTGGAAGGGCGCGGCCCAGTCAAGCTAGGCAGGCTGCGACGCTCCATCCCTTTTCGCTTCAAGGAGTCGACATATGCAGATCGGAGGCAAGCCGCCGCTCGGGTGCGGACCGCGTGCGCGGGGGCTAGGGCCGGCAATGGACTTTGTCGTGATGTTGAGAGACTCAACTGACGAGTCGTGAAGGAATTCTGCGGTGCTTCACACGATCGGATTTATTCGATAATTATGTAGAGGGAGTGGTAGCCGTGTAATCAATGTTACTCCTAGTAGTGGGGTCGATTTATTTCGTTTATTTAATTATTGTACTTAAGGTTTATTTGGGTGGTGGATTTATTTATTAATAAACTAGCAGTTAAGTTAAACCCACTCTCGTCTGTGTATTATTGCAACCTGCATGACGCCACAGAGGTCAGATAGGGGAGATGCGGAGAGGAATGGTGACTTGGAGGCGAAGGTGGTAAAACAGGGTAGTCTATTGCACTACGGAGCGTGGGGTTGAAGGAGCGGGGCGGAACGGGGCGTTGCGGATTGCGGTAGAGGGAAGATAGAACACAGCATTGTCGACGGAGAAGTGCCTGGCGCATTACAACTTGAAGTTGGGTGAGGGCTTAGCGGGACGGGCCATAGCATGCCGCGACAGTGGTGGTGAAGCAAGTTGGCTTGGAGTGCCGCGGAGCTTTGCGGGTAGCAATGGATTGGACCTATGAATGAATGTACGTATTTATTTTTATAACTTTGAAAAATCCAACAGTCGGATTCGCTTAATAATATATAATAATACTGAACATATTACAAGTGGTGAACAATAATACGCTACATACTGTACACATCCCTGTATTTTTTTACCATACTGATCCTTTCATCTTTTCTCTCTAATATTCACCTCACCTTATCTTGAACATTCCCCCTTTCTCGCATCATTCCTCAAAAACTCGACATCTCTCTAAAATATGTTCCCGGTCTTTCTCTTCCATCTCGGAAATCGTACATTTTCCCTCTCACTATTTAGCCAATATATACTCGCTCTAGTTTCATGTCCTAACCTTTATCTTACTGTATTTAGTCTTTCACTGTTCTTACATTTCCCTTTTAAATAATTTGGAGTATCATTCAATGAATCACTTTAAACGGTTAATTTTAAAATGTTATAAGTAGAGTTTCTTTCGTAATCTTCCTGCAGTTACTGATCTTTATCCCTTTGCATCAATTCTTTCCTTAAGAACGGAGCTGTGCAGAGTAGGATGTGGTGAAGGAAGGCGTGGCGGGGCGGCTCTGGTCGGGATTGAGACCGCTTGGGCCGGCACAGTGGCGACAGAGTGTGTTCTGAGATGCTGGGATATGAGGTCGAGCGGCAAGAAGAGATGTGGTACGGAGCGGGAGAGGACGAGCAAACGGAACGGTGCGGAGCAGACTCGTCTCGTGATTCTCGACAATTCTCGTGATTCACCACCAGACCCAACATAGGCTTTAAAGGGATTCAGCTGCAACGTGATGTCCTGAGACCGGAATTCTTTCTACCTTCAGAACGTTTACGTTAGGTTACTGAACATTACAGATGATTTAAGAATTGTCTTTCGCTTCCTCTACTGCTGCCGCTTCTCTATTCATGTGTATTCATCTGGCACCATTCCTTGGGTAAATCATTAATCCATCAGAAAAAAACGGCCTCAGAGATGTGAAGACATTTTGTGGTGCTAGACCTGTTCAGAGATATTCCGCTTTTAGACAAAAATTCATAAGCGCTATGCTAGACATATTCCTAAAATATTACATCACCAAGAGTTAATTAAAGAAAACCCTTAGTCTATCCACAATTGATCTAAGAAAATCTCTGAAGCATCGCAGATCGCAAGTGAAGTAGTTTCTTGTAGTGGGGCTACTGAAATAAAGACAAAAATAAGAGTTACACCCCCAAACAGTGACTCTTAACTCATATCTAATGCTCATTTTTAGCAGTTGTGATTACTTACTCTCTCGTTCCTACGACAATTGTTCCTAAATTTTCATATAAAATACATTGTAGTGTAACATTGAAAACTTGTTGTAAAATGTACTACTGCTAAGAATTTTCTTTCACAAGAAATAGTGTTTTATTGCTTCTTCTGTTTTTTCAGCGAAAAATATGACATTCCAGTAAGTAATAACTTGAAAGCTTTCACACTCACAGTATTTTTTCTTACTGTTAATAACTATCTAAAAATAAAATTCTTCATTTTATATAGATAAGTTTTATTAAGCTCAGGATTTTCGACATTTTTGTGTTTATTATTCTAGAAAGTAATTGATTTTTAATCATTGAAAAATGTATCTGTTATCTGAGTTCCGTTGTAGTCTTCGTCTCTTTTTGAGAATATATCGGTACCTTTACAATCAACAACAAACGCAATGGCATTCGAAGTTCAAAGTTCTGATTCCTGCAGTAATGCCTTTCTCGCTACATTGGAAGGTTTGTGATGGAATGGATGGCTTTGATCCATCATCATTCATCATGTCATCAACATCCGTCTATCAATTCATCTTATCCACCCCAAGGCAGATCGAGTGTCGTCAGGGTCGGATTAATATCAGGATGGCCCTAAGTAAGAAAAAACAACGGACACTAATAATATTGAAATATTAAATCTTTGAAACATAAATCAATATCAAAATTATGATAAAATATTTCAATATACAAATTAAATATTCACGTAATAAATACAATGCATACTGTGTATAAATGCACGTTAAATATACTTTCACGTAGGCCTACATTTTTGTGACAGTGTTTTAAAAGTATGTTTGTTTTTTAAATCTTATTTAAATTGTTTATTTTTAGTGTCAATAAAAAGAGTTAATTATTTTAACATGTGTTAAGCCGTTGAGAAACATGTGTGAAATAATTTTGATAAAAAACGTAAGCACGACCCCAACCCGAGGCCCCTAAGCACTTGCATAGTTTACGTCTATATATTTATCACTCTCTGTGTATCGTAGTATTAGGTTGCTGGTGCTGTCGGATACATTGCGAAGGAAGTTGATGCAGCGTTGTATTTTGTTGAGCATAGGCTTGCGCTTAGAAGGCAAGGGAGACCGCGACCCCGCTGCAAATTTCGAAAGAGGCCCCATAGTCCTACATAATGAAACATTTTGTTTCTGTAAATACGATAAATTTCTGATTTGTCCCTTTTTTAAGCTGCCACTTTGAGGGAATTGGTACTGTATATGATGGGAAGAAGCTCTCCAACCTATTTCGCCATTCTTTTAATTATCAAACAAAATCAATTGTATTGATTAATCCATCACTTAAGTAATTATTTCATTTTTCTAGTAGCATGTTTTATTTGTTTACTAGTAAAATGTCATATGTAAATAAAAATTTTTAATGGAAGGTCCAGAGAGTTCCAGAAATGTACTTGGCTCCTTCTTGTTTTAGTCATTCCGTGTCTATGGTTCTGCGTATTTGTGACAAACGTTGAAGTGAGTGGTATTACAGACGCGCGAAGGACAGCTCTCCACGTAGCAGCGGAGCCGCTCTCTGTGCTTCGTTCTTTGCCTCTTTATTAACACGGGCTCAAATAGGTGAATGAAACAGAAGAACGCAACGGCTGTTTCTGGTGAACGTCTGTCGAAGAGCATCGCGTTGTTGAACACTCAGTGCCGCATTTAAATCATTTCGTCGAGGGACTTTAGAATGGGTCTCGGGAGAACGTGTGTAGTGTAGAAACACCGTGCCCGTGAATACTTTTAACCTACGTTGGAATTGCGTAGCCCGCAGCCAATATCTACCCTTTTTCCTACAGCTTCACAGAACTTTCTCTACACGGAATACACGAGAAAGGGAAAATAATTATGAACTTCAAATCGCCACATTCCTTTCTGCTGCGAGGTGAGTGAAACGGCGTTGTAGTGGATGCAGCGCGGTGTGAGGTCCGTACTGCGAAGCGACTACATACATGCTCAGATCAGGTTTCAGGGGATTGTTTCTTAGGGGCAAATGAAAAGCAATGCACTTGTGAATAAATTAAATTTAATTCTTGAAATATAGATTAGTTAACAAGTGAGTAGTTAGGCAGTAAGCCGGAGGACCATTGAATGTTTGTGATTTAAGTTTCTTCTTGCTTGAAGTTTACACTTACAGTTTGATGACAGTACAGCAAACACCAACCCAGGTCAGACGGCTGAGTGTGTGCGTGCCGTCCGTAGAAATGGGCTGCGGATGTTACGGCTGGTAGGCTGGATGTCACCATGGGCGCGTACTCGCGTGCTGGAGCGGCCCGTACTGTTGATCGCGGCCTGCTGGCCGCGCCGATTGATTGCCGGAGCCTTGATAGGCAGAGCAAGGACAGCTGACTCGTTCGCAGGCCGTCCGACGAGTAGAGTAGTAGTTGTAGCAGCAGTAATAGTAGTTTGACGTAGAGTGACTGCGTAGAAGTAGCAGTGAGATTGACTGAAGAGTGACTGCGTAATAGTAGAGTTTGACGTAGAAATGTGACTGCGTAGTTTCACATAGTAGTGAACAGAGCAGTAATTGTAGCAGCGGTATAGTAGTTTGACTTAGAAGTGCCTGCGTAGTAGCAGCAGAGTAGAAATGATTCAGAAGTTTGACATAGCAGTTTCACATAGTAGAAATGACATTGAAGAAATGACATTGAAGTGCCTGCGTGGTAGCAGCGAAATTGACTGATAGTTTGACATGACAGTGGCGCGTGGGAGCGAAGTTGCCGTATTTATTGAAACGTATGTTTCTGAAAGCAGAGGAGGGAGAGTCACGTGACAATTGCAGCTAGCCTATGATGTACGGTGAGACGTAGTGTGCCACAAGAGATGCTCGCTATTCGTTGTTATGTTTTGAAGTGCGTCACGTGACTTGCGGGTGGCACTGGCTGTGCCCGCGATGGCTGCATCTCATTAGCAAGGTTTGGTATTTTCTCACGGGAACCGCGATGCTGGTTGAGAGAAAACGGCGGTGAGGCGGGCGCGGGCGCTGGCGCGGCTGCCTAGCAGATGCGCTCGTAGTCGGCGAATATTAACGCCTGTATTGGGGCGGGAGGCACGTAGCGATATCTGGAATGTTTGTAAATATGTCTGGCCGCCGAAGTCTGAGAAAAGCAGGTAAAATGCTAATGGCTTGAGGGCCGCGCGCCCGCCGGGGGAGGCCGAGCCTGCCGCCCCTTCCCCGGCTTACAGTAAGTACGCGGCGGTGCGGCGCTTGCGGCCAGAGGGCTCAACGAGAGTCGTTTGTTCCCTGAACATCTGTGTTTCATTTCTTATGTTTTTGTATAAACGTGCTAGAGCCGTGAGAAACTTTGAGGGTGGGGCAGCCGAAGAATGTTGGCCGCGCGGGGGAAAGACAATTTGAGGCTGCACCCTGCTGGCGAGTTTCCTTGTAATTGTTCGCGAGATTGAACAAAGGTGCCCGCGCGCGATTTCACTGGCAAGTGGAAAATCGCGGAAAGAAAATAATGTTATGTTGAATAAACTAATGTCTAGTTGTTCAATTGAGCAACAATGTAGAATTTGATTTGAAGTAATGAGCAGGGGAAGTAGTTAATTAATTGCCACTCTGTATTAATTAGTAATGTGGCGATGAAAAACTGAAAAGTTGCTGCATTTAGAAATAGCGGAGAATATGCAATGTGAGTGAGGTCTCACCTTTAGTACAGAATATTTGTAGCACTTCTAAAATGCGAATTTTGATATCCTGAGTAGAGAGGAAAACTTGATAGATTTGATTGCAGCCTTGTAGATTGATTAATCGAATTGACGAGATGATGCTGAGAAAAAGGTCGAATGAAAGTTGGAGTTAGTTGAGGCACTTTGAATGTGCGTTTGCACCATTTTGTTGGACATGAATTTTGCGTGATATGAAATTGTTCTAACTTCTCGACGGAAGTTGGATACGTAGCTTGAGATTTTGTGGATTTGCGAAAGGATTGTGCTTTCGCGTTGCTAGCCGATTTCGGCGGAGTTTTCGTATGTGAAGTCATATGCCCATGTTTGATAGGCTTGCTACTAGTTAGGAAACTGCCCTTCTGTGATTGAAGTTTGGGTGACAAAGGAGGCTCGTGATGTAGCTCGGAGCGCACTTCCTTTGCAATTGCAAAATTCGATAAGACTCTAATGTCACGATTGCCCGATTGAGAAGGAGAATATGAACCGCTGGCGACCCAACCTAGTTTCGTTTGTGTTAGTGTGGGTCCGTTGTTCTCAATGCGGCGAATACCGCCTTCGTTAATTTCGGCGACGACAGAGGCGCCTAACAGCAAATCTAGCGGTTTTTCTAGATGAAAATTTGGGTCCGCTAGCTCGCATTTGGCGGGTAAGTGCCAGTTAGTAATGTCCGCTTCGACTGCCGGAAGCGGATGGGAAATGGCGTCTACGACAATGAATTCTTGCGTAGTGCTCCAATTCTTACAACGGGAATGCAATTGTAATTTTGCGCTCTTCGAGGCGGAAGATGAGGCGCGACAAATACTTTGGATCGTGATGGAAGACTTTGTGGGATTGATTTCGAGCATTTTCAGAAAGTTTTCAGTTATTAGGTTGCAGTTTGAGCCCGAATCGAGAAGACAGGTGGCCGGGCGAAAGTAGCCTCGCGCCGTGACAGCGTTCACTATGGCGGTAGGCAGAATGCAGCCGTGTGTGGCTGGAGTCGAGCAAGCATTTGTGTATACTTCTCGCTGCACGTGTGCAGTGTTTTGGGGCGACGAGGTGTTGTCGTTCCCTTGTTGCCTTTGATTTTGCCATTCGAGAGAATGCGCGTTAAGATTAGAATTTTGTGGCAAATCTGATTGTACGGTACTAGACACGTGGGTCTGGGCAGCTGCCGCGTGATTGATTATGCCGGAAATGTTAGATCGCTGAGGTGCAGAAAATGATTCATGCAAGAGGCTGTGATGTTTGTTTCCGCAATGAAAACATTTTCGGTCACTACATTTGTGGCCGGCTACAAATTTCCGTAAACAGTTGTTGCAGAGTTTGTGGGTTTTAACAAAGTTTCGTTTCGCGTCGGCGCTGAGGGCGCGAAAACTAGCGCATTGATGCAGCATGTGCCTTTCGCGACACTTGAGGCAGTTGTCGGAAGGTGGCGGCGTGCGTGCAGGAGCCGGCGCGAAAGCTTGCGCGCGCGGATTGAGCTGCACGGGAGCACTCGGGATGGCGGCTTCAGTGATTTGAAGGATTTTACACCGCCGTTGCAGAAAGTCCCATAAGTCGCGCAAAGTGGGAATGCGGTCAGCAGGTATTGAGTTTTCCCAGTGACACATAGTGGCTCTGTCAAGATGGTTGACAACCTTGTGGACCAAGAGCAGTTCTCGTAAATCTACGCCCAAATCGAGATTTGATAAAGCGTTTATATTCGATTGGCAGTGATCGATAAATGCGCTTAATGACTTAGCGGAGTCGGGTACTAAGCGCGGGGGATTGTCTAGCCCGGATAAATGCGAGAAAGCTATCAAACGTGGATTCGAATAGCGAGAACAAAGGGTACTCCAGGCGGTAGAGAAGTTGTCACCTGTGAGTGGTATGTTGGCTATTACGCCTTTAGCTTCACCGGTCAATGACTGACTGAGATAGTAGAATCGACTGATATCTGCTAGCTGCAAATTGTCGATGACGAGGGCCTGAAAAATGTCACGATATGACAGCCACTCGGTGTGGTTACCGCTGAAAGTTGGCAGAGGCACTTCAGGGAGGCGTAAGGCAGGAGCTGACTGTGAAGTACAGCTGTGACCTGATGTCGCGGATGGACATGGAGAGGTCGGTCTAGCGTGATTAGGTGAAAATTGAGAGTTGTTGTCAATTTTAACTGTTACTTCGCTTATTAGGTCAAAATAGTCATTTTCAAAGTCAATGTATAAAGACGAGTTGGCGTCTTCGTCTTCGACTAGCTCGTTTACAATTTGTCTGTAGTCGCTCCACATTTCTTGCAAATGCGTTTGATGAGAAAGTAATTTCTGATACGATTGTTTGTTTTGAATTTCTAAATTTCGAATAATATCTTCCCGGGCTCTGAATCGTTTGAGAATGGCATCTCGAGCCGCGAGATGTTTGCGTAAAGTATTGTTCGGTGCCATTTTGAATTTTAGTTAGAAATTAGTAAGTGCCCGCGTTGGGGCGTAACCAATTTTGAAAAAATGTGCAAAATGTGAAAGCACTAGCAAATCGCGATAAGGGGGGAACACACACTCAGCCGCTGATGTGGGCTGATGTTGACCTGTACAAACATGCACACTGAACAATACAATAACAATTGATAAGACACTTGGCAAAATTGACACTGAATTGAGCGAATAATAATAGAAACACTGAATAACACAATAGAAATTGAGAATATAACACTAAATAATACAATAGCTAATAAAAAATGAGAATAGCGCAATGATAAATAGAAGCAATAAATAATGCACTTGCAAATAAGCACTGAATATCACTATAAAAATTAGCGCTGAGTAATGTAATAGTAAATAAATCACTGAATTGTACAATAATAAATGAGCATTGAATAATGAAATAGTAAGTGAACAGTAAATTGTGCAATAATAAATGAGCACTGAACACTGAATAAGTAAAGAATCAGTAGATTGGCGTTGATTGTTCTGAATGATTGACTGATTCGAATTGTAACACTTTTCACGACACAGGTGAACTGGCAAAGCAATTGATTAAAATAGTTTCAAAACTTTCATTCCCTGCTGAAACAATTCCTGAATCCCGTCTGATGTATTAATTGAGAGAGTGGCTGTATTGCATAGAAATGGCGCTGACAAGATTCGGCCCGGAGCCGACCATTATATGTAGTGGATGCAGCGCGGTGTGAGGTCCGTACTGCGAAGCGACTACATACATGCTCAGATCAGGTTTCAGGGGATTGTTTCTTAGGGGCAAATGAAAAGCAATGCACTTGTGAATAAATTAAATTTAATTCTTGAAATATAGATTAGTTAACAAGTGAGTAGTTAGGCAGTAAGCCGGAGGACCATTGAATGTTTGTGATTTAAGTTTCTTCTTGCTTGAAGTTTACACTTACAGTTTGATGACAGTACAGCAAACACCAACCCAGGTCAGACGGCTGAGTGTGTGCGTGCCGTCCGTAGAAATGGGCTGCGGATGTTACGGCTGGTAGGCTGGATGTCACCATGGGCGCGTACTCGCGTGCTGGAGCGGCCCGTACTGTTGATCGCGGCCTGCTGGCCGCGCCGATTGATTGCCGGAGCCTTGATAGGCAGAGCAAGGACAGCTGACTCGTTCGCAGGCCGTCCGACGAGTAGAGTAGTAGTTGTAGCAGCAGTAATAGTAGTTTGACGTAGAGTGACTGCGTAGAAGTAGCAGTGAGATTGACTGAAGAGTGACTGCGTAATAGTAGAGTTTGACGTAGAAATGTGACTGCGTAGTTTCACATAGTAGTGAACAGAGCAGTAATTGTAGCAGCGGTATAGTAGTTTGACTTAGAAGTGCCTGCGTAGTAGCAGCAGAGTAGAAATGATTCAGAAGTTTGACATAGCAGTTTCACATAGTAGAAATGACATTGAAGAAATGACATTGAAGTGCCTGCGTGGTAGCAGCGAAATTGACTGATAGTTTGACATGACAGTGGCGCGTGGGAGCGAAGTTGCCGTATTTATTGAAACGTATGTTTCTGAAAGCAGAGGAGGGAGAGTCACGTGACAATTGCAGCTAGCCTATGATGTACGGTGAGACGTAGTGTGCCACAAGAGATGCTCGCTATTCGTTGTTATGTTTTGAAGTGCGTCACGTGACTTGCGGGTGGCACTGGCTGTGCCCGCGATGGCTGCATCTCATTAGCAAGGTTTGGTATTTTCTCACGGGAACCGCGATGCTGGTTGAGAGAAAACGGCGGTGAGGCGGGCGCGGGCGCTGGCGCGGCTGCCTAGCAGATGCGCTCGTAGTCGGCGAATATTAACGCCTGTATTGGGGCGGGAGGCACGTAGCGATATCTGGAATGTTTGTAAATATGTCTGGCCGCCGAAGTCTGAGAAAAGCAGGTAAAATGCTAATGGCTTGAGGGCCGCGCGCCCGCCGGGGGAGGCCGAGCCTGCCGCCCCTTCCCCGGCTTACAGTAAGTACGCGGCGGTGCGGCGCTTGCGGCCAGAGGGCTCAACGAGAGTCGTTTGTTCCCTGAACATCTGTGTTTCATTTCTTATGTTTTTGTATAAACGTGCTAGAGCCGTGAGAAACTTTGAGGGTGGGGCAGCCGAAGAATGTTGGCCGCGCGGGGGAAAGACAATTTGAGGCTGCACCCTGCTGGCGAGTTTCCTTGTAATTGTTCGCGAGATTGAACAGGCGTCGTCGTCCGTGAATACCTTAAACCTAGGCTGGAGTGCAGAGCCCGCCGCGTCGTGGTGCTGCTAATTGAATTGGCTGTAACGAACTCTTCGCGAGCGCTGTGTTTACAGCGGCGCTCGAATTGCTCGTGGCTTCGGACGAGCGTGCGACAACCGCTGTGACTCACTGTCGCCCCTCGATTTTAATCACGAGCTCGCCGCCCGCTGAGCGCTTGCTCGTCCCACGCTCCCAGAGCGAAGCAACGCAAACTCGTCCTCCGATGTTCGTTGTTGGGACCTGACGAAGAGCTAGTGCTAGGTGTGTTAGTCTCTGATGAATACGTAGGAAGAGTAAAGAATGTTGACATCGACAAGCTGAATTATGTCTTCCAGACAGTAGATGTGATGGTGATGATGATGATGGTGGTGGTGTTGTAGAATGTTGCCGTGCGAAGCTGGTCGTAATTTAAGCGATACAAATATTTGTAAAGATGATGTCAGCATACCATTTTACAGTTGTTTCCATGTATTTCTGTTCGCTGCCAATATTTTTATTTGATAATACTTATTTGACTGTCAAATGTATTTATCATATGAATTCTCTTTCCTTCTCTAGTGGGCAGTCCATTTACAACCCGTTTAAGTGTTTCTAACATTTAATTTCCTTCTTTCTGACAGAGACAGAAAAAGTGTTCATGAAGTTTTTGAAAGGTTTCGTTGATCGAATGTTTGCTCACTTGACGAAAATGGATGCAGAGCAATTGGGGATCTCCTGTCGATAGAAAGATGATCGTTGATTCCCTTCACCGTAACTAGCACACTCCTCCTGCCTGAGCTTTTTCTTCGTCACACATCTGCAGAACTCAGACGATTTTTAAGGAAAGCTACAACTCTATTTTTCCCCTTATTTTTTTTTTGTTTCTTCCTTAATTTACCGTCCTTAAATAATGTTTAGTTCTTCCTAATGTTCGTCTCGCAGCCTCAATATTCAGCTTTCACAAATGGAAACTTTGTTTAAGGGTGGCTTGTACTCTCAAAGAGCATATGATATGTGTGAAAAGTATAAATAACGTTCTTGTCTGGTTCATAGAATGCTAGCTCACCCACTTACAATTATTATTTCCTGGTAAATGTTTCTGTTAATGTAAAGGGCGTATGTGAAATGGAGGTGTTATTTTAATAGTAGTACAACTCCATTTTTTGAGAAATTTTCAGGCCCATGCAAGTGTTATACATTTATTCTGAAAGTGATAGAACTCCAAGTTATTTCTATGGATGACATATCGCATCACAATAAAAGTGAATCACAGAAGATTGCAATCTGTTTAATTTGATAGTGGTACAACTGCGGTAGTACGGCTACGTGGTTTTCTACAAATTTCGTGATGAGTGATTTTCGAGATATTTATAGTCTGCAGCGATATGCTGATAAAGAGCTTGATACAGAAAAAACGTTTACAATTTTCGAAAATTCAGAGTTAACCGTGAAAATGGAATCTATGCCACCTTAATAAGTATATTTTTCTCTATTCTTACAAGAAATTTAAAGAAATAATTTGCAGCCGTTTTCGAAAAAAATTTGAAAATAACCGGGGGTCTTTATGTAAACTACCCCCAAAAATTAATTAATGTTTTTCAAAATCTCAGAGCCGCGACTCAGTTCAGATGGACAGGGTTTCTTCAATTTGGAAGAAATCGTACGCATAGTTTAGGCGCTAGTATTGTTCACATACACCGGACAGACGGACGAACGGACGCACAAATAGACACACGGACGGACGGGCGGATGGACTGACGTTTTGCTTTCAATTTGTTTTTCGGTGTCAAGGACT
>JAHLJT010004567.1:218672696-218731460 GCA_031308135.1 Acheta domesticus
GCGGCGGCGAGATTGGGTGGAGAGGCCGAGCGGCGGGGGCGGGGACGCCGCGAGAAGCCTCGTTAGCACCGCCGCCGCCTAACGACGGCCTCCTCGTTCCAAGGCCCTTCCGCGCCTGCAGGAGCACGCCGCAGGAAGAAGAGCGGCAGGCGGCCGACCTGGTGGCTCCTGCGACTACCGTCTCTGCAGTTTGTCTTCTGGGTTGGGGTTGCGACGCTGTGTGTTTTGCTTCTTCTTTGAAGAAACGTGTGTGCGACGTGTGAACCAGTGTACTCGTGTGAACTTTTCGTACTTTGTAAATCGATGTTTGAGTGTGAAAATAGCTTCGTACTTCAACTTGACTTCCAACACCCAGGCACTGATCTGTGCAATACATCATGGCTCGGTATTAAGCGTGAGTAAGTATTCTAATTTTGAAATTTATGGTGGCAGCTTAGGTATTCAGTTAATCGGTATTAGTAGATGAATGAATTAAAGTGTACAGCTACATTAGAAACGATTTAATAATTTTTGTAAAAAAAAGGTAAGTCCATAACATGTTGTTTGAACTTTTTTCCTATCTTCAATGGTTGAACAACAGTTTTTATATTCCAAACTACATAGAGTAAATACAATTAAGAATGGAATGAAAAGTAGACTGTGGTGCGAAAACACATGTACTTTCTCGCATTATTTATATCAGTTACGTAATTTTACAACAAAACGTATACTCGCAAAAATGTGCCCAAACTGCATTATTTTTTGCTCTTGTTGTCATTCAAACTCAGTCACTTGTGTTTCCCTATCCTTTCACTGCTCCGCTATGCAAAACGCTTGGTTGTCACTCTCACGTTCTCAGCATTAAAAACAAACTTGAACATCTGCAATATTTGAAAATTCAGAAGTTTTCATGAAAATTGGATATAAAGATCTAATTTTAAAGAACAATTTTTATTATGAAACATTATCTATTTCAAAACTGTTGTTCTGGGAAGATTCCGCAAATTTCTTTAAATTTTGCAATTTTCGAAAATTTAGGGAGTTCAACAAAATTCGGACTTGCGCCATTTTATAAGCCCACTTTTCTCTATCCGAGAAGAAAATATCTCAAAAAATTTGGAGCTTTTTTTAGACAATTTTCAAAATGTAGAGGATTCACATAAAGTAGGAAGCTCCCAAAATCAAAATATGTTTTTCAAGTTCGAGAAACAATGTCATCAGCCAGGTCCATCGCAGAAGAAAAATTTGATGAAAATCCCATGGTAGCAGTTTAGGCGCTAGTATTTTTTTCACAGACGCTCAGCCAGACGTTTTGCTGTGAACAAATTTCTCGATATCAAGAACCCACAACACACGTGGATTCGGAATACTCAACACATTAGAGAAAGTAAACATATAAGCAATCATTATCCACTTTTTTGGTATCAGGGCTCACAATACGAGTTTTTTCTGTCCCTAAAATTCTCTCATTTTGCTCCAACATTAGAATACACTCTCTAAACTATGTAAATAGAAGCGAGAAAGTAAACAGTTATTTGCGTAACTAGTGTAGAAATTGAGTCTTTGGCAAGGGATGAAATGTTGGCGGGCGAGGCGACAATAGGAGCCGAAAACGCTTTCGAACATTATTCGTCACGTGCGTTACACGTTGGCGCGTTTTGAAATGAGTACGCCAAAAACACTTTTTGTGCGAGTTGCTTACATTATTTTTAGTACCAATTCATGAAAACTTGCAAGTAGTATGTACTCCAGGATCATTCTCAATGTGCGAGGCTGCAGCTATGTTGGAATTCATGCTGCCCAAGGCCCCGACCATGACTTGTTTGCAGTGCACGTACGCAAAGTCTATTTCTCGTAAGCGTACTGCAAAGTAACTCTTTTCTAACATTTAAATGAAGGTAACTACTAGTTTCCGTGCTTGAAGTACTGAAAACATACATGAAAACTATTTTTATTTGTCTTTTATGCCGTGTCATTCGAGCGTTACGTTGACGCGCGGTAAGTAATTCTGTATCTCATACGGAACGGCCAAAGCGCTCGCGTGCCGTTTCGCATAAGATACAGTCGCATAAGTTACTTATCGCATTTTCGCATAACTTACTTATCGTGCGTCAACGCAACGCTCATGTGTCGAGAGCCCTTAAATTTTCGCCTCTGGCACATGTTGGTCTTGAATCATTGTATCAGGTTTCTCTCGGGGGGGGGAGGAGCATTTGTTATATTATTAACCCATGGTATTGTAATATTAAATGTGGATGACTGACGACGAAAATTACCCGTAAGGATATCGGTTTTAGGCATGCATCTGGATCGAGAAGTCTCGTATATTTGACCATGAATGTGTGTAGCATTCGTGATTTGGACACTGGACTCACGTGTTTCGGGTTGTATCTGCCCCTTACGGATTTCCAGTCAAATTAAATGTGAAACTTGTACCCAGTTACCTGCACGGTACGATCTATGGATATTGAAGATTGTTTGCTAGTGTTTTGTTTTCTAGAAGAACAGTTTATTTCAATTAAATCATATTTCTGAGAGCAATAGCTTGTGCATCGATGCATTGCTTTAATGGCCAATAGAATGTTGTCTTCATAATATTTTAAAAATTAGGAAAACGTTAGGAAGTCCTCTCATATTTTATATAATACATATGTAAGTAATAATTTTTTCATGTAATTTTTGTTCTTTATTCAATATTGCCACAAGAGTGTTTCGTGATAACATCAACTCAGAAACTTTTCATTAAGTACACACAATTTATTTAGAATGACATAATGAACGGAACTTATAACTAAGACCATGCACACTAATGTATATTTCTCTGCTACAGACAATAAAGATTTTAATTTATGTTTCTGTGAACAAATTAAGCGAAATGTACTTAGAACGCGAACGCCTCTAATCTTGTAACTTAGTTCGAAATAGTCATTCAACTAAACTAATAACTCAAAGGAATGTTTTGTGTTAAAGTTGTCATCACAGTAATTACTACAGGGAAATAATATATCTCGCAGTTCCCTCGATCAATAATAATCGCATGCAAGTTTGAATGTTCCATTGAATTATCAGTAAATCACAAGAATGAGTCATAACTCCAACGCAGATATTTGGCCAAGTTCTGCAGATTCTCTGTGTTGCTTTACTAACATTAAATAATAAATCAGAATACATGTTACTCGGAACTCAAATTGCATTCACTTGCCGTTCATGGAAAAGTTCTTTCACGGAAGTCTCAACTAGGAAACTTCTGACCTTGGCTTGGATCAGAGAGATGTTGTTTGGATGAATAAGTGTGTGTGAACGATTCTGAGAAAATTTGAAAGGGGATTGGAAATTATGTTCACCATTGGTCGCTTAATTTTATTTATGAAGGTATTTGTGTTTTGAATCTGATTCCTGAACTTCCCTTCGGTTTAACTTTTATTTTTGCCAGCGTACAAAAGGCATCATTATAGCAGTTTATTCCCTAAAAAGAAGGTTATGAAACTTTCAATCATGTATTTCCTTTCTTGACAGATAAAATTTTATTCGACACCTTTTCCATATCAGCATCATAAAATCACTCACGTTTCAGAAAAGTGATGAAGTGAAGTACGATAATGCCTTTCTTTTAGAGAAGAATGAAACTGGCAATCATTACAAAAGCTGGGCGACTGAAAATTAATGGTACACATACTTTTTCGAAAAGTGACGAAAATACTATATTGTCTAATGATGCGGGTCATTTTCATTTGTGAGCATAGAAGAGAGCAAAGGCTTATCCCTTCAGGACCTTTTCTCTTATAGACTATTGACCAGATACGGTTTCCCTTCGCATTTCATTGTATTCATGAAAATCATCATAATGGTAGATTAATATATTATCAAACTTTATGGGAATTACGTCCCGCACTACCTAGCCCATTCATCCGTACCTGCAGGATTAATTGGTGATGGATGATGATGACAAAGAAGACGAAGACGACGAATTTGCCTTCTATCGAAGTTTTCATTATTACAGTGCCCGTGAAGATTTGTGTTGTATCGTCCGTGTGCTTTTGTGATTACTTTGCAGAACAATTACTCTTCATATCACACTATAAATATTGCAAAAATTAATTTACTCACTTTTACAAGTAATATTTTACAACTGAGAGAGTATTAACCAACTTGTGTCAAATAAAATTTGTTAAACTAAAAAAATTTACTTTGTTCACAATATGCGTTCTTCTGTACCCCGTATTTGCCTGACGACCTAAATGTAGGACGGTCGATTTTAGCAAAATGAACAATCTATTAATGGTTTAATTACATTTTTTATTGTTTCCTTATACATAGAAAAAAATAGACGGAATCCAAAATTTCCCCCAAAAAATAATTCAGGCATATCTGGGTTAATTGGTGATGGATGATGATACTCTGAAGGATGGCGAACCAATGGTGGCATAGGTGTTAAAGGACACAAGAGAATCTCAGGTATCCGCCTTGTCCATCATAAATTTCAGATGGATCCACCGACATTTGAACCCCAAAAGATGAATGGATATCGAAGAATCTCAATGAACGAATGTTTAGAAGAGATACAAGGAGAAAGGAGACCCAGTCGCTTCATATTATGAAACATGCAAATATTACACACACACACAGACCCACTGGATTCGTCTCTGCGGTCTTGAGCCGTGCTCTAAACCGCTGCATCACCGGGGCAGACCCACGTCCTGCACACGAACATTATCACCAATTCCCTCTGCTGCAATGCTTATGATTGGAATATACTTCCACTTCCCTGAATTTTACGAATTGCACATCCGTGAATTTGTTTGACAAATTGCAGCGTTGACGGAACGGCATTCAAACATCGTGAGAGGTAAATGGCTTTCCTAGAACGAACGTGTCCCGCGCGGCTTGTAACCGGCCTGGCGAGCCCATTGCCCTGGGGCGCCGGTGGTGGCTGTGGAGGGCCTTGCTCTCCTGCCTTGACCCACCGGGGAAAAGCGGAATTATCCAGATCGTACTCCCATGTATGTCATGAAAATGAACGGGCTGGAATGCAGTTTTTTCGTGGCCAAGGCACAGCTTCTTTTGAGGAAAGGAAATGATCTTATTTTATCATTCTTTTCGGATTTGACCATTGACCTAATTGTAATCATCGGATGAAAACCTATTTACGTTCTTCCTTAAATGAAATATTCCAGAGTTTTAGCTAACGCGCGAATTTCAATTCATGAGATTGTAAATTCGTATTTACGTATGTTTGGTTTTTGCATTCACTATTTCTGTCGTGCCATGTGATATAAATTACGTATGAAAGTGGTTCAATTTTCTAATGAAGCACCCAAAAGTGTCCGACTTCACTCAGTAAGAACTTAAAACAAAATAACGCGTTGATAGCTTGAATAAATCCGTCTTGTAGGAAATAGCGCACGTGGGGAACATACCAGGAATGGTTGTATTCAGTATTTTACCTCGTGATTTCCAGTATGCACAAAACAATCAACACCGAGTGTTCACGCTTATTAAAGTAGTTGAACCGAGGTCTTCCTCTTTCTTTTACCCACAACACATGTACCTGGAACCAGCTCTTCCAGAAAATCTGCACTCTATTCCTAACCAGTAATAACTTCATAATGATCCAAGAGGTTGGATGTTAGCCACGGCAGGTGAAGATAGTGTAAACATAAAATTTCCATTAAGGAAAACTACCGGAAATCAAGTGCGAGTGCTTGACTATATGATCGTCAATTTGGCTTTCATCATTCCGATGCATCTGCGATTGAATTCCGCGAATGTCGCATTACTTCTCACTTCTCCACTGCCTCCTTCGTCGATCTCTTGGAAGCGCGATCATCTCCACATCAGATCTCCCTCCGCCGCAGTCGCCCCCCCCACCACCATCACCATCTCCGTTGCAGTCACCGCCGCCGAGTAAGCCAATTGGTTCATCAATCATCTCACTGTCTACTTAGTAACACTAGCCATTCGATAATGGGTTGTTAAAAGTCGTTGACAAAGAAAATGAGGCTTAATAATGCCAGAACCAAAGAATGGTGATCCCCATTTCTTGCTTTCATCTTCAATGTTTGTTTGTAAATAATCCACGGGCGCTTGGGTTTTGCTCATTGACGCGACATATCCTGCTGGAAATTTTCTAGTTCGCATCCCATCTGCTTCCATCGTTGTCAGTACATTTTGACAGTCATTTAGAATGCCGTAACAATTGTTGCAGTTGTATTTTCCATGATTTGAAGCGTCCCACTACTAAACGAATATAGTTCCTTATTCACACAATAATCATGGGAGCATTTAATTTTGCCTGGTATTTAGTTAGGGTTAAGTTGTAAGTATGGCAGCACCGCTTTGGATTTTCGGTCCATCGAAAATCCTTGTACCTCAGCCGGGATCGACTTCTCGCTCTAGAGCAGTGACGTCAAGGTCTTCTATTGGTGGCTGTGGCATGCCGCGTGGCACCGTACCATGCTATGAGCTCTACACAACCAGCGTCAGGAAAGGGAACTATTACGAGTTGTAGTAACCCCGCCGTTTTACAATAGGGATGGCGTTGTCTCTGGTGGCGGGGTAATGAACTGCGTGGAGAGGCGATTTTGTCGTGGCACTCGTGCCACGGACTCCCGCTCGTAGCATCGACCTTGACAACACTGCTCTAGAGGTTTAAATGTCAGTAACCTCGCCTACCGAAGGGCGCATTGACATTCAATCTAGCTCTCGATTTTGCACTGCAACTACAACTGTACCCTACATATATCGAATTAATTCTCACAGACCTCCACATTCCCTTCCTGATCGGTCTAGCGGTAGAGGGGGCGGAGGGGCTGTGACCCCCTGCAAAGTGGAGAAAAAGGCCGTTTATTTCCGTATATATGATTGTATTATTACCTCAATTGTAACTAAACATGTAAGTATTTTTATATTTAGTCAGACTCCTGAAGAAGAGGAAAAGTGCTCCTCGAAACTTCGAGAGAAATAAAACTACAAAATTAAGAATAGATGGCCTTTTATTAACCTTTTGATCATCAAAATATTTAAGACTGTCTTAAAAAACTGGACAAAGAAATATAATTAAATTCCAAAGACAGTCAGAAGATATTGGAATAAAATATTTTACTGTGCTTAATTAAATTTATAATTCCGCCTCCATGTAGTATGTTTTGTTTATTTTCTAAAATGTACCTCATATGAAAATAAAAAAAATTAATGGGAAAGGGGCTCTGAGGACTGGAAATGTAGCTGTCCACTCTCTTGTTTTATGCTGTGCATGCCTAGGCGCCTCCCCTCCCGCCGCCTGTCTTTCCGCAACATTCGTGCCTGGGCCACTGCTCCACAGTCGCCATTGCCGCTGGGCCTTTCGGCCATTATCTTGCTGTCTACTTAGCAATACTTGACATTCGAAAATACAGCGTGAAAATGACAGATAAAGAAAGAACCATAGTAGTTCCCGGACCAAAGGACGATGGTCCCGAGTCAAGCATTCAACACGATTCCCCAGTTTTCATTGCAACTATATTGCGATTTTCGTAACTTTGTCCCTGACAGAAATCAGCTGTTTCGCTGCCATCCAATCGGGAGCTTATATTTCGCGACAGTGACTTCACTATGGTGACATTCAAGCTCCCTATTGGGTGAAACCGTGAACAGCTGATTCCTGTCAGGGACAAAGTAACGAAAATCGCAGTATACGACTGGATCCTTCGTATATCTTACGACTTCTCGCAGATCCGCACGTTGCCTTCCTGTCGTTCTCCTGGAAGAGCGTCCCTCGTCAGATGCCGCTCGTTCCCGTCCCCGACCTTGCCCGCGCCTCCCCCGTCCCCCCTCCTCCTCCTCCACCGGGCTCTGCACACCGTTTAGCCCGGGGGCCACGGCTCCGCCGCCGCCGCCGTTGCCGCGTGGGCCGCGCCGCTGATTGGCCGACGCGAGGGGACTGACCAGCAGCGGTGGCGACGGCGACGCTGCCACAATGCGCCCGCTAATGAACGACAAACGCTGCCGCCGCCGCCGCCGTCGCGCTTCGGGCAAGTGCGACGTCACCGGCCGTGCCTCGTGGCCTGACCCTCTCTCCGCTCTCCGCTCTCCGCTCCGCGCCGCGCCGCGCCGCGTCAGGCAGTACACGCCGCGCCGGCCCGCGTGCTCGACGTCGCCGACGCCCCCGACGCCTTCCGTTGCTTGCTTTTCACACGAATCGCTCTGCTGCACACGTCCTGCTTGTGTGGATGGCGCCTTTTGCCTGTCGTCGTGGAAGCGGTCTCTTTACGAGGGATGCTGTGGTAAGATTTTTCCGCCAGTTTGTAAGTGTAGGAGATGCTTTCTCATTGCTTGGTTTTGGTACAGGTTTGAATAAATCGTTTCTGTGTGGCGTCTTCTGTCGTTCTGTGCGGTGAGGTTCTATCTTCGTACATACGCCCTATTTCCAGAAGCTGTGATAAGATCATTTCGCAAGAGCCTAATAATGCAGATGTCGTCCTTGTCTCGTTTTTATTCGATTCTTTGGTCAAGCGTTGTTTCTTTGTGGATGGCACATGTAGCTGTTCTTCCTGCATGTGATATCTTTCCGAAGGATAGCTTGGTCAAATCCACCTGAGTCCGTAGAACGCTATTAAATCAAATGATGTTAACGTCTTCTAAGGGTCGGCATGCTTCCGGTAGTCGAGCGATTTCTCGCGGCATTTTTTCTGAATCTTCCGTGGCCAGACAGGGGCAATATTCGCTTGCCAGGATTTGGAGTTGATTTGACAGTTATGTTTATTTGTTTTGTCACCTGATGACGGAAACCAGTAATTTCCAAAACGGTGTGAAGAATCTGTATCTCATTTAATATTGTATTAAACTGTTTTTTCAAGATGTTTTTCTGGCTTTTAAATTATGGACCAACATAATGATTTAAATGCCTATTTTCGTGCACGCAGCCTCTTTTCAAAGGATGATGTGGTGTAACCAAGAGGTTGTAAACAGAAGTGGGAGACTAATACAGCGTTCAGAGTGCTTACTGCCAAGATGCCACGTTTATTGGCATTTGACAAGTGAGAGTAATTAACTGTAGAATGTGTAGGTGGTCTCTTGGCCAGTATAGTCTGAGACGAACAATAATGGATGCGGATCTCTACATTGTTTTTGTATCTTCCCTAATCCTATGCAATCCTATACCCGCATTCGCTTACTATATGTAAATATAATGTTTAGACTTAATTTTATTATTTTGATGCTGGGTTAACAAAAAATAACATCGTCTGATGAGCTTTGCTAAGTTGTATTAATGTTTCAATTGATGTCAAATTATTGGGATTACTGTTCTTTTCGTAATTGGAAACATTTTCTTAATGAATATTACATTTTCTGAAAAACTGAATAATAATATACTACTCCTAAGACAATAATAAGTGAGGTATAAAACTTACTCAATTCCATTAATTCCAATGTTTCATACGTCGCTGTTGCGGAATTACTGGTAAATGTAGCCATAAACCTTTCTCGTATGTTTCCGTTTGAATGTTTTATTGAGTACCCTTAATCCTGCAAAATCTTTAACTATTAATTGCTTAATGCAGTTAACTCAACTTGTGTAGCCTGACGTCATAGCGATACTAACGAACTATCGTGTTGCCTGATTTTGTGTGATAAACGATATTTGCCATCACCTGCGTTCATACGAGAATTTACTTCCAGCATCGTAAATCTAATATTACACTAGAGATAGAACTTTCGCGGAATCTGCGTGTTAAAATCAACAAATGTGTTAGGGTGTTGTAAATATGGGAAAGAAAGTTACTGCCAATTTATCCAGCCTAGTTCTACAACAGTAAATGTTCGAAATGTTGCGAAATGAAACGATTTTAAAATTATATCTTACTGTAAATATTGATTACGATTTATTTACTGAATATAATATTCGTGTGGTTGGGGAATTGAATATGTATGGGAACGCCTACCAGTGCATACAGTATCTCTTTATTGTGTCACGTGACTACGAATGCCAATCAACATCGGAATGTAACTATCTTTATCGTCTGTCTCATCGTATGGACAAGCTCATTATTAATAGTACGTTTGCAGTGCCATGGGTTAGTTCTGTGCTCATTATTAATGAACTGTTCATACTTCTGCGAACTCCTGCGTCAAGCTACACGTACCCTGGGTTCTCAAGTAAGTTTGCAGTTTCTCATTGAATTCTGATCTGTGAAGTTGACTGAGGAGAGAGGAAGAGGGATAGAGAAAGAGACAAGGAGATAGAAAAAGTGGGAATGAGAGAAGAATGAGTTTTGTTTTCTTCAGTAGAATAGCGACTCCCTTTTCGACAACTAAATGCGTGGAATAAAACTTTTGTTTCTCTTTTCGTCTTTGATTTCTGTAATTAGATTGTCTATTGCAAATAATGCTATACCCTTTGGCGAATTCACGACAAATAAGTCTGCCATATAATGTTTGCTGTATACTTTTTCTAGTAGTGATCAACTTGTTTGAACATTTGGTCCCACCATTGTTGTATTGGGCTCTTTCGAGTTGTTTTCCTGTTGGCGATGCAATCTTTCTTGCAGATTCAGTTTGTAAACTATTTAGCAAATGCTAGCGAATTAACGGCAGAGTTTGGTGACACACTATGATTAACAAAAGGGCGAGAAGTAGTGCTGCCTTGTCAAGTTGGTATGGTTGCAGTCGCCACTTTCTTATATCCCGAGAGAGATGAATATTCGAATCGTAGATTTTGACATCGCCGTAGGTCTATTTTCCCCCATTAGCTGATGCATTGTAACAGTAATTCACTTTTCGACGTTACGTAATGTGAATAACATAATTGAGCTATTAAAAGAAGTAACATTTCAGAGTTCCAATGATATGTTAGGGCAAAAATTCTAGTATTTAAGCATACTTACGTATAATTAATCTTAACACTTGTATTTAGTTTTTCTGAACGCATACTGTGAGCATTTGTCTTAAATTACCAATGTACACTATGATAAGACCAAGCATGATTAGACAACTGCTCATTATTTCCAGGAAGGTGGGATGATAAAGAAAAAAATAAAAATAAAACGAAATAATATTGCAGCGTATTAAAATGTTATGACTTGATTAGAAATGAGAATAAAATTAGTTTATGTTGAAACCACGTCTGACATCTCCACGTTCCAAACGCACATCTCTAGAACCGGAGACCGGAGCCGGTGGCCAAATTAATTAACTATGGTCCGATTAAAATAAGTTGGTGATTGTCAGTTGTGCTTCGGAAGCTGTAGCTTCATACAATATGAGTGCACGAGTTGGGTACTTTAATAAATATTTATTTCAAGTGTGTATTTTCGTGTCCCGGGAACACGTGCTCATTTGTACGCAGTCAACGTTGCTCCTTTCCATTCGCAACTGTAATCACTAACTTATTTTAATCGGATTATACGCTCCATGAAATCACAGAGGTTTAACATCTTGAGACACCGCGGATTCCTGGATGGGTGACTGTCTGAGAACCCGTGGATTTAAAGGCGCCGAGTCCTTATCCAAACGAATAAAAGGCAGTGACTGGCTACGACTGACCATGGCTAACTTAACGAAGCATTACTCCACGTTCGACTCCAGTAAAATGGTTACGTGATCGTTGTTACGAAAAACCGAAACATATTTTTGTTGAAGTAGAACAGGACAGCCCTATTTCCACTATCTTCCGTACTGAGCACAGGGTAGTTACTTGCAGCAGCAGACTATCGGCTAGCTAGCTTTCCTCATTCAAAGGTGGGAGGAGTATTGATTTCGAGAGCGTCATCTTCTGGGGTCATTAGTCCCGGAAATGTTGTGCTTGTTATAACCCACAAGGAGGAGTGTTGCTTACCCTGTCGGACTGTGAGATCCGGAAGCTACCTACCGCTTGCGGAGTTTCCCCCTCCAGTATCTCCCTCAGTGCAACACGCCACAGCAGGACCTGCTCTACTTTGCCAACTAGTCTCCCGCCACGCATGTCTTATAGTACGTGTGTGTGTGTCGTATGTAAGAAGACAAGATTACGCACGGTTCGTTGTCCATTTGTGAAAGTTCTGTTCCGGTATTCGCCTGGTAAGGATCGGAGAAGCAAAGCAAAACCACGTATCAGAATAGCCAGTCGCTTCAATTCTCCTCCAGACTCTAGGTATGAAGCTAGTGTCAAAAATTCACCCCCGTCGGAACTCCTAACCTAGAACCTGCCGGCCAGCAATGTGGCGGCAAATTGCAGACGCAATGGCGTTGTGGCTGAACTATCTCAACTGCGAACCTACGTTTTCTTTATTACCGAACCACGCGTCGCGACGTAGATGTTCCGTCGGATCCATTCCAGAGGCGACTTCCGGCGTGCGCAACGCGCTCTGGGCGCCCGGATGTGAGGGTTCCGGCTCGTTGGGCCCGGCCGTTGAGCGGCCGGCTATTCCGAGCGTCAAGTGCCCGCCCGCTCCGCTCCGGTTCAAAGTCGCTCCGCTTGTCCGGTGCCAATTGGAAGATCACGCGGGGCGGCCCTGCCTGCACGTCTTGCCTCGGCCGCTGCGCCCGACCCGGTGGCCTCGACGCTGGCTCTCGTGCTGCAGAGGAGAGAGGCAACATCCATGCTTTCGCAGATCATTTGTGATTTAAATATCCAATGATTAAAGATTTACTTTCTCTCTCTTACTTCGTAAGAAGAGAAAGTGATGTGTTAGTACTCCGGAAATGGCGAATTTTCGCCAGAAAATATCTTATTGTCGGACCTTCATAACGAAAAGAAGGATAAATCCTATTCCTTTATATAGAAAATGTCTTCCTGTATCGCGTGGCGTAACTATAATCCATCGAAAAATCGATTGATGGCAAAATGATTGTCCATCTGTCCGTCTGTCCGTCTGTGCTGGTGGCGCATAAACCATTCGGCCGATTTTCTCCAAAACTGATATTCCGTCATCCATCTTAATGAACTCGAGGGTTTGGGAGTTTCGAGCGGATATTTTGATTTTTTAGGGTTCTTTATGCGAAGCCTTAAAACATTTTCAACGTGTTCTCAAAAATGGTTCCAAATAGTTTGGTTAAAAATGCGGATTGCGAAAAGGACGCTTAAGAGAATGGTGCAGGTCTCGTGTTCGAGGAAATCCTTGATTTTTTCAAATTGCAAAAGTGCAATTTTTGGGGCTTCTTGCTACAATTACAATATTGAAGATGTTTTTTTCTTAATGAAATATTTTCTTTAAAGACATATCTTGAAATAAGATCATGTTTAGTTTTTGCGAAGAATAGATAATTTTTTGTATTTTTATAATTTTTTTTCTCAAAAAACTGCATTTTTTTCTTTTTTGCATGGATAGAAGAAGGGTCGCTTAAAAGAATGAAATTGTTCTCTCTGAATTGTTCAAAAATGCAAATTTAGAATTAATGCGAGAAAGTAGATGCTGCAGGAGCACTACTAAATTAGCATTAACGTTTTGTGGTCGACGCTTTAACGATGTTTTGTTTGCAACGATGGCCAATGTTGTGTTTGTAAATGAAAACGTTTCATTTTCACGATTTGGTAACAATTGAAATATAAAATAGTATTAACTGATGTTCATGTGTTCGAAGGAAGCTATTGTTGTTGAGAAACTACCTCCATCGACCGTACTATCTCTTCCCCATGGCTGAGTCTGAGGGTTCAGGCTTTCGGGCTGTTTTCTTATTTTTTTAAATTATTTTTTAATCTGTTTTGTCAGTTAAATATTAATATTATTACATATTATAATAAGCATGGCCACTACCAAATTAAGTTCTCCATTGCACGATGTTTTAAAATATCGATGGTTTGTGAACGATATATTTATTAACATGGATATTTTAATTTTGGATACGAAAATTTTAAATTGATGTTTTGTGGTGGATATCGCATCCTTACTGCACAGCTACAACGCTTACCAGTAACATTACGTGTAGTTCATGCAAAAGATTGTACATTTCGTGATACTCCGAATACCTGTACCCGATATACACACAAGACTTCTTTCATCAGAGGTAATATTCCACAAATTGGTCCAAAAATTGATAAAATCGTGCTAATAAGACTTTAGAAATACTTTCCAGTGTCATTCTGACTTAAGACTCGTTCGCCCAGTTTAATATACAACTGCAGTTTATTAAAATAATATTTTTGTGCTTCATAACCGAAAGATTTATCGTCGGCAAGAAGAAGCAACTTTCCGTTCTGGAAGTTTTTAAACAAAACATCGGCACTACTATTGAATGACCACCAACCAGCGGGAAATAGTAGTTAGGTAGGCACTAACCATTGTCAGTAATGTTGTATTAATGTGCGCCGGGAAAGTCTCCCCGCACTGAACCGAGTCAAGACCTCCTTTTAAAAATTGCATTTATGTTCGTAGCGACCAGATCACTGGGAAACAAGTAAAGGGAATAACACTACTTCCAGCATCTGTTATGATTGTGGGGAGTACGCAATAAGCTGCAGCTCGTGCTAACAACAATTTCTGTTGCCGGCAGTCTCAACAGCAAGGTGCTACTGCCAAGAGACTTTCCTGGCGCGCTGTAGTAACAAGGGCCGTGTACTGAACATGCGAAAATTATTTTGAGACCATCACTACCTGTGTAACGTGTAAACCGATTAATCACATCAACATTTGAGCACATCAAAGCTGTTGCAGCAAAGCTTCACTTTTCCATTTTCCCTTTCTTCTCGTTGTGTTCTTATATTGTCATTTATTAAATGGATTATTGAATAAAATGACGTCCTCTTGCTAGGAAATCTCCAACTATTTTTTTTTCGTTCTTCGATCCAGGAAAACTCGTATTCATTGTAAAAAATTCTGTTTTATATTCCCTACCAACGGATTCTTATTATGTATTTACTTTTCTAACCAAGGTGCACTCTTGGGCGAAATTTCTACTCTTGAACACGCATTTTTCGACTGATTGTACACTATATCCACGGGCTCATGAAATTGTTTATCTCTGTTACTAAGGTGCCCGTTTACCAAATATGGTGACATGTCAAAACATTGGTGTTCTCCCTAGCAACGTCCTGGTCACCTGTTACTAAGGTGCCTAATTCTGATATAAATTAGCATTAAAGCATTAAATTATTCGATATCGAATGCCGTCCCGCATTTGGAATATCACAATATGTATAAAAAAGCAGCATTAAATACCTAACAGTGATTATTTCGTAATTCTTCCTTAACTCAGGACATCAAAATGGGATGAGCGCTGGACCAGTTGCATTAGTGTAACTGGTCCATCGCCCAGCGCATTTTGATGTTTTGAGTGAGGAAGAAAGACTTAAAGATAAATAGATGTTCCGAAAGTGGTTCATTCCGAAAGCGTAAGGCGCTGGGTTCCCCGCCGGTCTGCAGCGGCGGCGGCCCGCTGCTGTTGCTGCTGCAGGTGCTATCGATCCGCAGCAGCTGGCCGGGGTTCGATCCCCGGCGCTGCGGGCGCTGGCCGCCCACCCGTCCTCCCCGTCCTCCCCGTCCCATTGCCCCCCCCCCCGGCCACACGCCCGCGTAGCGTTCAGCTGTTCGCCGGCGCACCACAGGCAGAGCGCAGCCCGTGGAAAGGCAACCAACAGCCTTTCTTGAACGTCCCATCGCCAGCTACGAGAATGGCTAATCTGCAGGATCCGTTCAGTAAGCTCTGTGATATATTTCATCTCCTGTGATATGTGGCTGATAATAAGACATGCATTATGATTTCCATACACCGTACTTGAACAATCATTCGTTGCTAGCGAACTGGAATCCTAAACTTTTTAAAGTGCAATAATAAAGAAATAAAAATTCGCAGCCCTGAAATAATAATGGATGAAATGTGGAATCTTCCGAAACAAGTATTATTTGTCTTAATAGTAATTTTTTACGTGCATTTTCATTTGTCACTATGTTTCTATCTCCATTTGATTTCGCAGGTAACGAAATGCGGGTCTATCGAAATTGTTACTGTTGGACAACTGTGTAGTTGGATGAAAAATAAAATTGTTCAAATAACTATTTTGCCCGTTCAGACATTCGCTAGTACCATTTTAAAAGTAAATTTCGTCAAAAATAATGAAGCTAAATATAAGATCTAAAAATTCAGGTAATGTAAATCGTGCCCAAAACGAACTCAAAGAAGCACTAAGTCCGACAAGTTTTTCTTCCACATGCAACAATGCGTCCTTATTGGCGGCGTTCAGAAGATGACTGGACTTTTTCAGAAAATACATAGAATACGCTTAGTCACGAATCGATTTTATACAATTGGTGCAGTGTCATTCCAATTTTATTCTCATTTAAGTGTAACAAATCAATTATCACTTGCAGAGCAATTCGAACTCCGCACAGCACGACACCAAGTTCGTAAAATTCACTCAAGAAAAAATCTCATTGATGATGGAGTTTGATTAGTTCAGTCTTTTGTCCATTCGACACAATTTTCTTCCTCCTCAGCCTTTCTTTCTCATCAACATATTTGTACATAAGTCCAATTCTGTTAGCTGAATAGGAAGAATCGAAAACGTTTCTTAAGCAGATTTCAGGGTTACTTGTTTGTTGATGTCATGTGAGGAATAAGTGAGCAAATGATATCAGAATTGAGTATTTACCATTTTTATTTCCTTCAATGCTACTTTAGGAGTAATTGGATTTCAATCGCTGTATTCTAAGATTACGACCTTTGTACTCAGTAAAGGTCGTTTCACCATTGCAACAACGCTGTATAGAGTTTACAAGTAAAATGAATTTAAGTAAATGAAATATTCTCTTAAATCATTGTAAAGAGATAAAATTCATTTTAGTGAAGAGCTCTTTATTTTTTAGTTATTTTGGATCATGAAAATGTATCTTCCTTCAACCAATATAAGTGTTGGTCAAATTACTTCATGCTTACCCAACATTCCTGTTAACTTGCGTTTCATAGTTATGGTTATCATTTGACAATACCTGAGTACTTTTGTTATATTTTAATGTTTATATATTATTTGAAATGTATCCAAAACCAAAAATAAATAAAAAGTGAAACATATCGTCACCGAGGGCCCAATTTCAATTCAATTTATTTTTCTATACTCTGTCGTACCTCAACGCAAAATTATTTGCAGATCTTACTCAACACGAAATTTGATATTATGTGTTTTCCTCAGATTATTCCTAAATTTTGTCTTTAAATTCCATTACCTAAATCTTAAAATTAAATTGATTTCTTTAAGGAATATTGAGGATTGGTGGGGATATTTGGGTGCTTTCCGGATGAAGGCGTAAGCTTGTGCTTCGTCAGATGAGCACGTGTAAGAAAATAACGAAACTTACCGAGAGTAAATTACAGTACGAAAATGCTTAATTACAAGACTATTCGAACTTTTATTTATATTTATGTCCGACTTGATCACTGGCCTATACTGCGATAATCTGAATAGTTATGTGAGTGTTCATGTGTATTGGTGAATCCACTGATATGTATGATGAAGATACTTTACGGCCCGTATTGTAGCCACCTGTCAGACAACTCGCATTAAAGATGGCATTTTTGAAGCTTTAATGTGAAGACAACAGAGGCCTTTGTCCAGGAAAGTGGAGGTCACTGTGAAAAGTTCTTGTGATACGTGAACACAGCGCTCAAGCTAACTGTGATAACTATAATTAAACATTTCTGGACACACCCGAAGTTGTAATGAACTTTATCTTCTTTCTGAATGAAGCACCCTTTTACCATTAAGTTTTGTTTGTTTGAATATCTTAAAGTTAGGCTAAAGAGCGGGGTCGCTGGCCAGCTCCGTCGCGGTGTGCTGGCGGTAATACGTCCAAGGGAGAATGTCCGGATTGGCGCAGTAATCTGTTACCCTGAACTATTTTGAAGAAGACGAGGAATACCTCTTCACATAAAAAATGCCCTCTAAAATTTTCCCTCTTCAAACTTGGCAGAAACTTCTCAAAACCAAACTTAATATGCTCACGATTTCCCAAATACAAATTCAGATATCCATAAAAACTCATCAGTATTAATTCAAAACGTCTGATAATATAAAATATTAGCTTCCAACTATTATATTCATAGACGAGTTGCAAGTATAAATTACATATCAGTCAAACCCAATTTTGAAATTATCCTCTGGAAACAAGAGTCTGTAACAATCAGGACAATTAGCGTGATAATAAATCAGAATCCACTAATAAGAGTTATTAATAATTCCTATGTAATATATTAACACCCCTGAAAGGCAGTAATGCCGAACAGGAGGTATTACAAAACAAAAGAAGAAAATATCATGATGATATTTCAGCCTAATAGCAAGTGCGTCAAGACTTTTTTACGTTCGTATCTAACCTGCAACATTAGGCGGTTGGTGCAAGCGGCTTCCTTTGCTTCAGTCGGCCTAGGTTGTTATCTTGAGCCACGGGAGCCTCGCACATTTCCTGCGATCCCGCCTCCAGGCGAGTATGCATGCGTGATCCTTCCAACTTTTTGAAATATCCGCCAGAGCTCTCTGAACATCAGATGCCGCAGAACACTTCCGTTAGAAAGTTTGACAATTATAGTTTCAATTCGGTTTGTTATTATATCGAATCATATTTGCGGGATGTTGAAGACTTAGCAAGATAAAATTGTTAATAATTAAAGAATCTTGATCTGAATATTTCATGGTTGAATTTTTACATAATGGTTATATTTGATATAATATTGTTACCGTCATTGCAATTGTGGTTATAGTTATGACTATTGTAGTAGTCTTCTTATTTTGTTTTTAATAATATTCCGTATTTTCCCAATTAAATATGCGTATGTGTGTTTACAGTAATAATTTTCTGATTCATCTTTTTAAAAAAATTATCAACATGCTTCGTCATTGAATGTGACCAAGGTACCTAGAATGTGACATGAATGATGACATTTAATAACGATGTTAGGTAGCAGAGAGCATCCCGAACAAACCCATTACATACATTTTATTTCTAATAGATTCGTTTCTAATTCGAAGAAACAATGAGAAGGGTGACAATGACAGAAAATATCAATATCCCATGAGGTTATCTAGTATGAGATTACTCCCCACAGTACAAGTGGGTGACCTTAAGTGGAGATCTTGTGAAAATCAATACAGTTTCTAATGATTATCTGTCAGTAATGCAGTCGTAGTCCGTGGCTGTTTCACCTCACCGACGTGTTGCGCCTACAGATCGATGTGTGTGACGTCCGTTCGATCACACGCAATGCGGATCTCCTCCATTGCCTTGGCCAGTTCTGCAGACACACTGATTCCCCGTTAGCCATCTTAATAGTATTTAGGAATATAAATTTGCCCTTTAATACAATATTAAGCGGCCTTTCCAGATATTGTCAACCTATCTCTATTTACATATTTGGGCTCTGTCGTGAAAATGTTTTGGTCTCTCAAAATTAATGTGCATTACAGTGCAGTAATATTCTTTATAGATTCTTATGATAACATTTTCATCCTAATAAGGTTGTTCATTATCTTAAATAAATAATTATGTAATTACCAGGATATATTGCTAAAAATGTAAGTCATGATTTTCGCGTAGATATCTAGTGAATATTTTGGGTATTATTTATCACTGAATGTGGCTTCGTCGACGTATTAAGTTTTTAAAATATTATATATCTTATTTTGAAAATGTCTATTATGCAAGTTATTGACAAAAAACAAATTGAAACACGCAGATATATGGTTTTCCATCCTCGAGTACAGTACGTGAAAATGAATCTATTAAGAATTAAAATTAAACATTTTTACAAAAATGTGAAATTGCAGCTCTTCTTGTGGGTTGTTGTTTCGGGTTACCGCCGCTATCCAATACAAAATAACGGGGTTCGAGAACCTATCCCAGATGAAGGCTCCCAGAGGAGTTGTTCTAAAGAGTACATTCTGTCAGTGTATTATTAGGTGTCTTATTAAAGAAAATTTGTGCATTTACCAGCTCCTATTCGACAACATACCGTCCCATTCTTATATTTCTTATATTCTTAGTTTTATATTATATAATTTCGTAGTTGAAATTACATTACATAAAACACATGTTACACGTAACAAAATTATCCTAAAACACGATAAAAACACGATAAACGGCGGCGATGGTGTAGCGGTTAGCGTAACAGACTGCTGTGCCCAAGTTCGCGGGTTCAAACCCGATTGAAGCCGTGGGTTTTTAGGGGCGAAAGAATCCTTCGTACGCCTCCCTTCAGAGGGAAAGTAAAGCCGGCTGTCCCATGTTAGTATATTTACTTGCATGTAAAAGATCCTCAAGCCTAAATGACGCCTCTGAGCTAAATTCAAATCGCCTGTTTCGTCGCCCGAGATAATACCTTCTTTCTCCGCTAGGTGAAAGGAGCGTAGTGAAATTTGCGTGGTCAGACGGAAGAGCAGGCCTCATGGCCCGAGTCTCGCCACGTAAAATAAGGCATCAATTCAATTCAATAATTATCCTACGAGGTGGCAATACTGACGAGAAATCTTTTCCTTCTGTGTGATCACCTTGCATCGCTCACTGTAAACTGCGGCGTCCGGGTTAATCGTCTGGGTTCCATGGGCCCCTCGTTGACGTCACTTTTAGCAGCAGGGATTGGCAATACAGCTGTAATGCATTGCCAATCCTTTTGGGCGACGGCGGTGGCGATTTCGGACGAGATGTTCAAAGGTTCACAAGCGACGAAGAGTGCTATACCTTTCATGTTAATCGTGCCTTTTAGTCGCGTTTTGGGAATGCGCTGTTTCTGTGCGTAAAATCAACAATACATGTTGCCTTCGTATCGAAGATACACTAACACTGAAAATAATTCAGGATATACAGTACAAATCTCTATAAATAACATCGTATTATTAAAGAAACTAAAGAACTTGACCGACAATTAACACAGAGTTTATTGCGATATTTGGGTTAGCTTACTTATGTGATTATCATCTCCTAATAACGAAATTTTTTAATTTTTGAAAATATTCTAAGACTTTTTTATTAAGAGATGCAATTTATTGACAGAGGTACTTGTCAGTACAAGTGTTTGTCCCGTGCGTTTCACTACCGTAGGTGCCTTGAAACATCCGAAAATATGTTTTCTCGCCTTTTCTCAGATTGAACTAAAACGATTTTAAAAGTTTTGTATCGTTATAATGTATATTTTTGTGGAGGTGTAATAATTTAAGAAGTCATTCCGTTTTCAATTTTAATTTAATTTTGGAAGAAAAGTTACTGAACTTAATAAAATTTTGAAATGGGTAAAATGAAAAGTTAATTCTGGAAAATTTTGATTGATTTCTTTTCTTTGTTTCGCTAAAATTATCATCGCGTCCGATATTTACATATGGTACTCTTTTCAAATACCAATAAATTTATTCCAATCTATGTGAAATTGATATCGAAATTTATTTCAGCATGTTGCAATATCTGTGATAAATAAAATGATTTTTATTACAAAAATATTTATTAAAATCCCTTCCAGGAGCACAATTTTACTTTATCTGAGAGCATTTGTGATTTAATCTTCATTGCACATTGAGAGTTAAGATTCATTCCTAGAATCGCGCGGAGTAAGCGAACTTTTGAGAGGGATGCGAGGGCGCCATGGTCCATTAACCGCTGCGTCGGGCGACGCTGTCGCGGTCGAGGGCGAGGGCGAGGGCGAAGGGCGGGCGGGGCCGGGGGCGGCAGCGTGAACTTGGCTCTGATTGCGGTGTTTTGGCGCCGCGACAGCCCAGTCGCCGCCGCCGCCGCCGCCGCTGGAAGGCAGCGGAAGGCGCCATTCACCGCCGCCATCTTGGAGTCCTGGTCTAAAGACTTGGCACGGGACACGGCCGTCTCACGTGCATGACCGATGGTCACTACTCGGTGGCGTAAGAAGCTTATCGAGGCATAGAGTTGGCAAAATGTTTTTTTTTTAATATTGCAATGTATTGAAAGATCAAAATCGGCGAGCGGTGTGTAGTGCATGAATACGTTCGTACAAGCTCATAGTATGTGAAAAAATCAAATAAAGTCGAAAACATTAAAACACTACTATAATTATATATTGTATTAAACATTAATACATTACTATAAAATCGAAAACAGTAGTACATAAGTATATTTCTCTGCAGTTTCCACGCATTTGCAACATGAAAAATACGCCAAACTTTTCAATCACCTTTTTGCACTGAACTTCGGTTTTTGTGAAAACTATTGGATATAAGTCATATGTTGTACTTTGTAGATATGTCTTTGGTTTTTGAACAGAGAAAAACATATTGCAAGCTTTTACGAAAGTATAGAGACACGATGTAAATTTTCGTTGAGATAAGTACAATGTTTTTCGCTCAGCGTTGTTATCGTTATATGTAGTGTAAATGTAATTATCACAAGCAATCGACCTCCATTCCTAGTGGAGACCCCAGTAGAACTAGCCAGCTTTTGATTCTGAATTTTTCGTGCTAACTTTGATATTTGTGAAAATAAATGGAGAAGTTGACACTGCTGGAACACTGCGAATATTAATGTATGAAAATACAAGTACGTACACGTACAATGACTAACTCGTATAATTGCTAGCAATGTTAATTTAACATTTAGGTTCATGCATTTACATTGATTGATTGATTGTGATTCCGGGCGCGTCAACTACTGAGGTCATTGGTCCCGTAAGTGTAGTGGGTGTTTTGTCATCAGGAGATGAGGCGATGATCTTTCCCCGCTGGATGGCGAGATCCGACACAGACCTACCGTCGACCAGCGGGGTTTTCCCTCAACCAGGTATCTCAAGCCAGCGGAGCGGAGCTCTGTCCCCAGCGCGGACAAGCTCTAAGCTCCCGACCGGTCTCCCGGCATCCGCGCGTGTAAGGGGTGAGGATAGGACGAGGAGGAAGGAAAGATCACGCACGGTCCGTTTGTTAGGGTACTGCTCCGACATTCGTCTGGTGTTGATCGGAGAAACTACGGAAAACTACCGATCAGAGAAGCCGGCCGCTAGAATTCTCCAGACAGCGACTGAATTCGACCTAGCTGACGTCGAGCTAGTGTCGAAAATCCTGTTGCCGTCGGGACTCAAACCTACCTCCCGGTCAGAGAGACTGCAGTGACATCAGTTGATGCATGCACTCAGCCATCTCTCCCGGTTCATACATTTAGAGAACATTTACACACTATTTCACAACTCTGGAGAATTGAAATTTCCTTATTAATGATTGAGTATTAGGTGACGACTCACTACTCAAATCACTATCTCACTATTTCAAATTACTTGTGGGTAAACAAGAAGCATAGTCTGCGTTGGTAAATCAATAAGTATGTTCACTTTTATTAGCTACTCTGCACGAATCGTATTGAGGTTGTCTGTACAGCTTTATGCACTTTACATCAATTATTTTGTTTATCGTACGTTTCAGCGTTGTCACCTAATGTTCCTTTGAGTAGTTGCGACGAAAACATGGCTGCACCACTCTCTGTGGCATTGACTCTCAATGGCTACACCAAAAAAGAACAGACTTCCGTTATCCTTTTTTGTTTTCTGAATGGGTACCAAAATCTGGAATTCGTTACAGTTTTTCAGCACACTGTGGGTAGCAGATTTTCCTTAGCGAAGGGTTTGCCAATGTATTGAACCATTCAGAGGTAATCAAACGAACATGCAGGATGAGAAAAGAGCAAGATGTTCAGCCTCATCCGTTAGTTTTATCGACATTGAGTAAACCTGTGCCTGATTCTCAATAACCGATGAGCGACTATTGATGAAGCGGCAAACTATCTGCACGTTAGTCATGTTCTGAATGTGTGAACGCCGAGATGGATTATCGAATTACATTCTTCTGTTTTGAGACATCGTGCAGTCACACACCGTCGCCGAAGTGCTTCAAACCCTGTATGTCGAGATGTCCTGGATAGAGTATCGATATAGTCACGTATAATTATCATCAGTTTGGACTCTTAAAACATGCTTTAAGAGGCTGAACATTCGCCTCCGACCTACAGGTGAAGGAGGAATGCATATGCTGCTCAATGGAAAATCCTCTTTTCTAAGAGAATGGAAAAGATGACACTGTAATGGACCAAGTACGTTGAAAAACCTGTTGAAAAATGGTCTCATTGTACATTTTTTACTGTTGTAATCGATTATAAGCATTGACTGCAGATACGTTTTGTCTTACCCTCTGATTGCACTAACAAATACATAAAGTTCTTGCGATGTCAATTCGGAAATTCTTGGTTCACAGTCCTTCAGTGTTTTGGTGGAAGAAAATAACTTGGGTTGCCAGAGAACAATTTGTTAAGTTTATATAATTAACTTAGATGAGAATTTCATACCTTCATTTTATAGGAGTGTTTGAAAATACCACTGTATCAGATATAAAATTGTAAACTATCGAAACATGTTAATAGAGGTACACAGCGAACTTGATAATTATTTCAATGAAATGCGGCATGACGTTTTTTGAAACATTCTTTTAGCACTCTATAATTGATAAATTCTTTTATACCTTTTTATCGGCGTGAACAAATTTATCCGCTGGAATTGTTTCGAAATGCTAAATATTTTAAATGGAAAATGTTTCTAGAGGCACGTTTTAACAGATTTCAATACTGGTGTGTTTTGTTTCAATGGACGATTCCATAAAACATCAGATCAGAATGAGTAAATACTTTTTTCTTTAGTAAACGTGTGAAGTGGTGTAGGGGCTTGGGAGCCTTGTTCAGGCGTGCCGAGTAGAAAGCTACTGTATCGAGCTTAAATCCGCGTAAAACATTAATGTTTCCACCTTATGGAATTGCGCAACAGAGTGAAGTTGTAAATGCATGACTGTCGAAACTTAATGGAATCATGAAGAAGTGTCCTTTCTAGAATTTTCCAGTTATAGGTTCATAACTATTAAGCAGAATACTAATCCATTGAAATGAAGGAATTCATTCCAAGGGACGGCCATTCACTTTTACCCACTCCTGCGCAGTCTGTTTTTCTTCATGAGAGTCAGTTCATTTTCCTTCACGAGAGTCAGTTCATTTTCCTTCACGAGAGACAGCTCATTTTCTTTCACGACAGTCAGTTCATTTTCCTTCACGAGAGTCAGTTCATTTTCCTTCACGAGAGTCAGTTCATTTTCCTTCACGAGAGTCAGTTCATTTTCCTTCACGGAGAGTCAGTTCATTTTCCTTCACGAGAGTCAGTTCATTTTCCTTCACGAGAGTCAGTTCATTTTCCTTCACGAGAGTCAGTTCATTTTCCTTCACGAGAGACAGTTCATTTTCTTTCACGAGAGTCAGTTCATTTTTCCTTCACGAGAGTCAGTTCATTTTTCCTTCACGAGAGTCAGTTCATTTTCCTTCACGAGAGTCAGTTCATTTTTCCGTTCACGAGAGTCAGTTCATTTTCCTTCACGAGAGTCAGTTCATTTTCCTTCACGAGAGACAGTTCATTTTCTTTCACGAGAGTCAGTTCATTTCCTTCACGAGAGTCAGTTTCCATTTTCCTTCACGAGAGTCAGTTCATTTTCCTTCACGAGAGTCAGTTTCATTTTCCTTCACGAGAGTCAGTTACATTTTCCTTCACGAGAGACAGTTCATTTTCTTTCATCGAGAGTCAGTTCATTTTCCTTCACGAGAGTCAGTTCATTTTCCTTCACGAGAGTCAGTTCATTTTCCTTCACGAGAGTCAGTTCATTTTCCTTCACGAGAGTCAGTTCATTTTCCTTCACGAGAGTCATTTCATTTTCCTTCACGAGAGTCAGTTTCATTTTCCTTCACGAGAGTCAGTTCCATTTTCCTTCACGAGAGTCAGTTCATTTTCCTTCACGAGAGTCAGTTTCATTTTCCTTCACGAGAGACAGTTTCATTTTCTTTCACGAGAGTCAGTTCATTTTTCCTTCACGAGAGTCAGTTCATTTTCCTTCACGAGAGTCAGTTCATTTTCCCTTCACGAGAGTCATTTCATTTTTCCTTCACGAGAGTCAGTTCATTTTCCTTCACGAGAAGTCAGTTCATTTTCCTTCACGAGAGTCAGTTCATTTTCCTTCACGAGAGTCAGTTCATTTTCCTTCACGAGAGTCATTTCATTTTCCTTCACGAGAGTCAGTTCATTTTCCTTCACGAGAGTCAGTTCATTTTCCTTCACGAGAGTCAGTTCATTTTCCTTCACGAGAGTCAGTTCATTTTCCTTCACGAGAGTCAGTTCATTTTCCTTCACGAGAGTCAGTTCATTTTCCTTCACGAGAGTCAGTTCATTTTCCTTCACGAGAGTCAGTTCATTTTCCTTCACGAGAGTCATTTCATTTTCCTTCACGAGAGTCAGTTCATTTTCCTTCACGAGAGTCAGTTCATTTTCCTTCACGAGAGTCAGTTCATTTTCCTTCACGAGAGTCAGTTCATTTTCCTTCACGAGAGTCAGTCATTTTCCTTCGCGAGAGTCAGTTCATTTTCCTTCACGAGAGTCAGTTCATTTTCCTTCACGAGAGACAGTTCATTTCTTCACGAGAGTCAGTTCATTTTCCTTCACGAGAGTCAGTTCATTTTCCTTCACGAGAGTCAGTTCATTTTCTCCTTCACGAGAGTCAGTTCATTTTCCTTCACGAGAGTCATTTCATTTTCCTTCACGAGAGTCAGTTCATTTTCCTTCACGAGGTAGGTCAGTTCATTTTCCTTCACGAGAGTCAGTTCATTTTCCTTCACGAAGAGTCAGTTCATTTTCCTTCACGAGAGTCATTTCATTTTCCTTCACGAGAGTCAGTTCCATTTTCCTATCACGAGAGTCAGTTCATTTTCCTTCACGAGAGTCAGTTCATTTTCCTTCACGAGAGTCATGTCATTTTCCTTCTACGAGAGTCAGTTCATTTTCCTTCACGAGAGGTCAGTTCATTTTCCTTCCACGAGAGTCATTTCATTTTCCTTCACGAGAGTCAGTTCATTTTTCCTTCACGAGAGTCATTTTCATTTTCCTTCACGAGAGTCAGTTCATTTTCCTTCACGAGAGTCAGTTCATTTTCCTTCACGAGAGTCAGTTCATTTTCCTTCACGAGAGTCAGTTCATTTTCCTTCACGAGAGTCATTTCATTTTCCTTCACGAGAGTCATTTCATTTTCCTTCACGAGAGTCAGTTCATTTTCCTTCACGAGAGTCAGTTCATTTTCCTTCACGAGAGTCAGTCATTTTCCTTCACGAGAGTCAGTTCATTTTCCTTCACGAGAGTCAGTTCATTTTCCTTCACGAGAGTCATTTCATTTTCCTTCACGAGAGTCAGTTCATTTTCCTTCACGAGAGTCATTTCATTTTCCTTCACGAGAGTCAGTTCATTTTCCTTCACGAGAGTCAGTTCATTTTCCTTCACGATGAGTCAGTTCATTTTCCTTCACGAGAGTCAGTTCATTTTCCTTCACGAGAGTCAGTTCATTTCCTTCACGAGAGTCAGTTCATTTTCCTTCACGAGAGTCATTCATTTTCCTTCACGAGAGTCAGTTCATTTTCCTTCACGAGAGTCATTTCATTTTCCTTCACGAGAGTCAGTTCATTTTTCCTTCACGAGAGTCATTTCATTTTCCTTCACGAGAGTCATTTCATTTTCCTTCACGAGAGTCAGTTCATTTTCCTTCACGAGAGTCATTCATTTTCCTTCACGAGAGTCATTTCATTTTCCTTCACGAGAGTCAGTTCATTTTCCTTCACGAGAGTCAGTTCATTTTCCTTCACGAGAGTCAGTTCATTTTCCTTCACGAGAGTCAGTTCATTTTCCTTCACGAGAGTCAGTTCATTTTTCCTTCACGAGAGTCATTTCATTTTCCTTCACGAGAGTCAGTTCATTTTCCTTCACGAGAGTCATTTCATTTTCCTTCACGAGAGTCAGTTCATTTTCCTTCACGAGAGTCAGTTATTTTCCTTCACGAGAGTCATTTCATTTTCCTTCACGAGAGTCAGTTCATTTTCCTTCACGAGAGTCAGTTCATTTTCCTTCACGAGAGTCAGTTCATTTTCCTTCACGAGAGTCAGTTCATTTTCCTTCACGAGAGTCATTTCATTTTCCTTCCACGAGAGTCAGTCATTTTCCTTCACGAGAGTCAGTTCATTTTCCTTCACGAGAGTCAGTTCATTTCCTTCACGAGAGGACAGTTCATTTTCTTTCACGAGAGTCAGTTCATTTCCTTCACGAGAGTCAGTTCATTTTCCTTCACGAGAGTCAGTTCATTTTCCTTCACGAGAGTCAGTTCATTTTCCTTCACGAGAGTCATTTCATTTTTCCTTCACGAGAGTCAGTTCATTTTCCTTCACGAGAGTCAGTTCATTTTCCTTCACGAGAGTCAGTTCATTTTCCTTCACGAGAGTCAGTTCATTTTCCTTCACGAGAGTCAGTTCATTTTTCCTTCGCGAGAGTCAGTTCATTTTCCTTCACGAGAGTCAGTTCATTTTCCTTCACGACAGTCAGCGAGTTTCCCATCCAAGGCCTTGCTATCCGTCTCGTGGCTAGTAATCAACCACATCTCATCGTATCCTCCCACACAGCACGAATAAACTCGCAGCTAAACAATATCAACGTCGATTCCCAAACTTGTAAACAAGGTTTATTATTCGTGTGCGCGTTTGCTGCTGTGCTTGTCCGCTGTAGTCCCGCTCGTTGCCTCGAACGCCGACGCGGAAAACGTTATGGGCTTTCCGATCCCGATGGCAGCCGATATCCACTGTGTACAGGTGAGCTAATGAACCTTATTTGGCCGCCAGGGCTCTGTTAACGAGATTTCGTTGCCAACTGGAAAACTATATCGCGAACGAGTCTGACCTGATTCGAACGGTTGTCGCGCTGCGGTCGGCCGCTTCAGTTGCCGTCCGCTCGCTGCCATCTTTATTGACTGTCTGTAAAGGTCGGCGGTGGGATTTAGCGCTCGGAAATCGCTGTGTTTGGTTGTGGTGAAATGGCGATGGCAAAATGTTGAAATAATGAGGAATGGACGGTTTGATTTCTTTTGTGATGATCAATGAGAACTCGGATTTCGGGCGTACACAATTGTGGACGTACTGAAGGTCTTTCTGGTTGGCCGATTTCTAAAGTATATCGCTGCGTGTTTTGATTATTCCATGATTTTTTTAATTGTGTGAATTCAGTGATAAACTATTATGTTGGTAGCTTGCAAATTAAATGAAGTCATTAGTGACATTTTTTAAAAATTTAACCCACTTGTTAGTACAATAAAATTTAAACGTTTTTCTGATCTTTAATTTTTGTGCTCCTTTTCCCTCTTTGTATTCTTTTTTGCGCCTATTTTAACATGAACGTCACGCACGATTTCGTGAATGCAGACATCTTACGTTCTTGTTTGTGTTTTAAATAGTAATTCCTTGTAATAGTATGTGTTTTTAAGTAATAATAGTTTATAAATATGTAATATTGATATATAGGTGATTTACTGACATTTATGTTAAGAGTAGGTTTACAGGTTGAAGGTATGAAACATTAGAAAACACATTGAAAACCTGTGAATATCCAAAGTCTTACCAATAACATGGATATATTTGAATTTTCTATTTATTTATTTAACGCAGAAAAAGTTAAAACTTTGTGTGACTTACTATGGGGAAAGTGTATTCTGTGCACGTTTTGTTAATTCTGGGATCCCTAGCATAAAGCATATAAAAATTGAATTCTCAATACAAATGCAAATGAGCGGTTTTTTATATGAATTGATAAGAAAATATTCACTGCCTTGTAATAAAAACCATTTGCAAAGGCGACTGCTATAGATTTGGGCTACCCTTCGTGAAGGAATCGACTTCCTGCCGCGATCACATGCAGAACGATAATTTGAAGAACTACATTTTTCACTTAACTCTAGGAGAATTGCACAAATACTTAAATTACATTGTGTTACTTGCCGTAAAAAGACATCCCATTAATTTTAAAAACACATTACCTCTCAAGCGTTGCAAGTACCATCTTTCTAAAAAATGCTTTGTTGGCCTTGTACTCACAGCATTTTAGTATCATAAAGTATCTCCCAACTCTACAAAAAAGAGTGCATTTTCATCTCAAGTTGTTTCTATTTTGTGTTTGCGTGAACAAGAGAGCACCAACCATGTATGTAGTATATCCAGGTGTATTTTGACTCGCTTCCCAGCTGCGCTGTTGGCGGTATTATGGACGAAGGGCGACATCGCGACACTCGTGGAGGGTCGATGCGGGCGACAGTTGAAGAAAGCTCTTCTGCCTAAATAAAGAGCAATCGACAGCGGAGCTCTTGAGGATTCATCATCGTAAAATATCTGGAGTCTTTATGATCCGACATTATGCGGACCGCGGGCTTCGTACTGAGGCAGCCGAGTCGAAGTTGGTGGCGACGACTGAATGTGGCTACAATGCTGCTGGCGATTGCTTGCTGGCGATGTTTCTGGCAGGAACGGTAGAGTCGAAAGAGGCGATTAAAGTGAATACAAAGGGTAGTGCGATGGACGCAAGGTTTCGTAGGTGAGTTAGAAGTTCTAATATCGATGTTGACGGGGACATGAATCGGGTGAACGTTGCACAGAGAGAGGGGTGGTTTGACAGTGGTAATATTGTTAGCAACACTGTAGACGCATTCGCGATACTACAGTAGCGCAAAAAGTAGTTTTGGGCAGAAGAAGCGGGCGTAGGAACAGAAAATACGAACATTGCTGGTCATTGCAACTTAGGCGTGTTCGGCAGTGGTGGCTAGAGAAGGTATCTCTGATTGTGACGATGGTGCCGCGGTGACAATGGCAGTGATGGGACGACAGGGCTGCAACGAGGCTAGACAGCAAGGTGGAAGGCTGAAAGGGGGACATTATATAATGGTGGCAGGGCAACGTTGTGGTAGAAGGCCGGACTGTAAAGCGAAAGGCAACAATCTGACGATGGTGGTGGCGGGATGACAGGATCTCAAACGGAAAGGTGGAAGGATGACAGGACGTGAGAACGTGAGGGTGACGGGGCAACAGGACGCTTGGGAGGCTGGACTGCCGGGCGGCAAGGCGATACGCTTGGAGGAAGGCCACAATATGTTGGCTGAAACGTCGTCCACCTCGATAAGTCGCGGATCGTACCGGACAGACTAGATCATACAGGTGTGATAGTGTAGGACGTGTGTGTGTGTGTGTGGGAAAGGAGAGAGGAGAGGACAAGGAAGAGCAAGGAAAAATTGCGCGCAGTCTTTAGCCCATTTGCGAGGGCACTGCTCCAACATTCATTTGTTATTAGTCGGAGAATTAAAGATAATCTACCGATCGAGGCAGCCAGCCGCAACAATTCTCCTCCAGACAGCTGCTGAATTCCTAGGTCTGCAGCGGTACCCTGCTCAGCCGCAGAGAGGGACATCCGCCTAGTCCAGTGTTGTCAACGTCGATGCCACGAGCGGGAGTCCGTGGCACGAGGCCACGACGAAATCGCCCCTCCACGCAGTTCATCACCCCGCCACCAGAGACAACGCCATCCCTATTGTAAAACGTCGGGGTTACTAAGAGTTCCCTTTCCCGACGCTAGTTGCGCAGAGAAGCTCGTGGCATGCTACGGTGCCATAACGCGTGCCACAGCCACCAGTTGAAGACCTTGACACACCACTGGCCTAGTTCGACAGAATGACAGTGCTGTAGGACAGGGGAGCATCAGGACAGCAACGAGGTATAGTGATAGGGATGCAAGTGTCTGCACGGTACAGGATGGCAACAATGCGACAGAGTGAAAGGAAGGCGTGCAGACGGCGGCGGGGCGGAGAGGCGCGGACGTAAATCACGGCCTGGGCGCCCTAAACGTCAATCATGCCGCAGATGCCCCCGACTGCGCACCGGGCACCGAGCCAGCCCCAGAGCAGCGGCCGCGCTGCTCGCACAGTGGTGGGGAGAGACGGACGAACGACGCGCGGCGCATCTCTATACTGCGATTTCAGCTGTTCACGGTTTCATCCAATAGGGAGCTTGAACGTCACCGTAGTGACGTCACTGTCGCCAAATATAAGCTCCCGATTGGATGGCAGCGAAACAGCTGATTCCTGTCAGGGACAAAGTTAGGAAAATCGCAGTATAGTGCTGAAGGTCTCGCTCATTCACGGAGAACGACGGAGAATTGAAACATTCAATGGAAATAGACAGGATTATGTGGGTTGCAGCCAATTATCTGTTTCGTTCAAGGCACAGCATTCTGACACATTGTCGGTGAAGGAAAATAGTGACACATTTCAAAAATCGTCAATTTTTTGTTATGTTAAAAGTATATTTAAATAGTTTACTTTTACTAGTGAACATAGGTGGTTCGCAAGATGGCCTTTGTATAGAGTAAAACAGTTTTGGTCTTGAAATGATTGGCTCTAAATGACGACTCTCTAAATGAGGTCTCTAAATGACTACTGTGATTGATGTTATTTCGTTTCATACCTTTCTCCTATCCAAAGTACATCATTACTATGGAGGTTTGCCTTTGCTTTCTATTCTATAAAAGAATGATCATAAGGAGTGAATAATATTAAGTGATGAATGATTATGGTATCATGATGATGAGAAGGAATGGGGAAGGAAAAGCCCGTGACATCAGAAACACCATTCCTTACACGGGACTAGAACTCGCAGGTTTCTGCTACGGATTTGAACGACGATCCAAATCCCTGTGCCACTGAGTCCGTACCAACGAACAAGCGGTACAGAGTTAATCACAATTGAAGTACTGTATTTTGTTTCTTACAGTTGATGTGAAGATGGGATGCAATATAGTTTAGCAGAAGGTATATAAAAACAGGTGGCATGAATGTATTAAACGTTTTTCAGGACGATGAAATGAGTGACTTTTGAATATATCTGGCAATTGCGAACGAAATGCGTTATGACACGTTTATTATAACTATTTCTACTTCGGAGGCTATGGCCTGATAATATCTTTTTAAGGAAGTGTACAATCAGTAACCATTGTCTTGGAGAGGATCATCTACGGTCATAGAAGTGTTCATAAAGATATTACGCGGTTAATTGTTTCGCGCCATGACCTTCATTTCTGTTGAAATTTCGACTGTGTGTTTTCTTTACGACGGTTTCATTGGTACGACTAAACATCAGAATGAGTTAATTCTTGTCAAAAGCTTACATTCTATTTCCATGAAGGGAGGAATCCTGATAATAAATATATTGACACTAGGATATGGTTTCTGGTTTCATTGAAACTGTTCCATCGTACATTATTAATATGTTAAAGGTATTTAAAATAAAATAATCATCTTGATTAAATGCGAGAAAGAAAGGCTCGATTTGTTGGAATATGCACACAAGGAAGTATCATTTTCTTTTGTGCACACTATATTTTGCCTGTTTCTGCTTTTCTCTATTTTTTGATCAGCGATTTGTTTTCAGAAAACAAACAAGCTCTTTTGGCATCGATAAGATTTCGTTATTCTTCACAGAAAGAATATGAACAGTAGCTATGGAGATATTCCACTTATCAACTTCAAATAATATTGCTTCATTCAGGCTTTACCAGAGTGATAATAGTTGATGCATTGAATGATGCGCAGTAAGGGACGTAAGAAATATATTGAATTAATTGCATTACATGGCGTTGAACTATTAGACACCTGCTAGGGGACCCCATGAAATATCGTATACCATGAACCTTCCCATAGCTTTAACTCGTTCTCAAAAACAAGAACACACTACTTCAGAAAATTTGGCTTATAATGAATCTGTTCTCAAAATCGTCTCGTTTAATGAAATCTAAAATGTAGATGTTATTATATCTATTTTGTGTAAATGTTAGGTATCATTTTGTTTAGCGTTACATGCATTTTAGAGAGCGTTTTTTCTCGTTGCTTACTCTGGGTTTCTCATTAAAATCGACTTTTTTAATAGAGGGGTGAATTTTCTGCAATAGACACAGTGCCAAATTTCTTCCATTAGCGTCAATTGCAAACTTGACTGCATTCACTCCGAAGTCGTCTTCTTAGATTGGTAAACATTCGGAAGCAAACGTCGTTTCTGTGTGTGGAAGCAGGGTTAAATGCTAAGACAAGAGAGAAAAAAAGCCTTGAAGTGGGATTTTTACTGGTTAATTATACAAATTATTGAAGTAGAATACCACAATTATGTCTGCTGCTTTTACAGTTACATTTTCTCTTCATTTTCCTTGACGTCTTTTTGAAAACTGAGGTGGAGGTTTCTGCAGGAGCATCGGCCCTTACTTTCTTCGCAATAAACCCCCCGGCATTTTCCTACTTGGCGACAGCCAGGAAACAAATTTCCATTTTCGTGCGTCACGCGAAGGCGAAGTGCACGCTCCATTGCCCGCTGTATAACGTCTTTCCTTATTTCTTCACACAATGAGCATTGAACCGCAGCGATCACGTGATTCGTATTGCAGCAGGGTGAGTGATAAAACCTGCAAAAAAAAACTAATTGCCATAGGATTGTATTATTTTCTTTACCGAGATTTGATCGTTCGGTTGGATATTCTCTGCGTGCAACGGATTTCATTATCTGCATTATCCATTATATTCATAATCCATTAAGAATTTTTGTCTCAGGGGTAGTCAAAACAGAGTATTGTGGGCTTACGTCATTCGTAACGACAGATGTAAAAATCCTCTTGATTTCTTCGTTTTTATATGAATACGAATCTTATACAGTCGCTCTTTATTTTGAATGTGCTTGAAGTACAAATATTAAAGTGCCAGTCAATACTATTTGTTTGGAAGTGAGGCAATTCTTACAATATAATTAACGTTTCATTATGTAAATATGTCTAAAAAAATGTCTTCGGAACCCAGAGCCAAATATTCGTTGCTTTGACTTCGATATCGAAAATAGAAATATATATCTTCCAGCCAGTACACATGCTGTTAATTATTATGCTTGATGGACTTTTTGACAGTGCCTCTTTATCCACCTTCCCCAAAAACATCGTTAAAGAGCCTATAAAGTCTGATGAACATAAAGTTTAAGACTACAATTGTAAACGTAGCCACTCTACATGCACAATTACCACTGCGCCTTAGCTTAGGACAAGATGACAAACTATATGATAGACATAGAGACTTGCATATAGACTGCTCGCCCAATCCCGAACAGCTAATGTGCTGGGCGAATGTTCGCTTCCTTTGAAAAGACCGACACGCGGTGGGCAGGGCGAGCACCGAGAGTGCGTCACTCGGCAAATAGCAAGCAACTCATCCACCCTTCTGGAGATGCGGCTATTGCTCGCTTGCTCACTACTCACTGAATCCTCGAATGTGTGGGGCCGGCTGTACTGTAGGCGAAATTTGACTTGGGCACAGAAGACCGGATTCATAGAAAAGAACTTGATTAACTGACGGATATGACTACTTGAAACTAACGGGACTTTAGCTATAAAACAGTTAATGATGCAGTTTATGACAAATGTTCGAAATAATTAATGTCCATAGCCTATTAACTCAAATTTCAATAAATATATCCACATACGCACACACTACAATGTTACAACTAGAGTTTAAATGATTTCCCTGCCTAAGTACTCTCAAAATTTGCTCCGATTCAGGGCTCATCCAGACGCGTCATCCAGATTCTGAGTGCACATTGGTTGCAATACTGGGAGATGCATAATGTTATATCCTTATCCTTGTTGCATGGAGAACATGAAATGCATCACAAGCTACGTCGCGATTATAGAGGGGGAATCAGGACGCACACAATCAATGTCGGCTAGCGATCCGAAATAACGGCCAGCCGACCGGGCAGCGGCTGCAACAGTGCTATGTGACGCAGTGACGATGTAAGCGACGGCAACGGCAACATCGACTGCGGCAGTAATCGCGACGGTTAGATCGACAGCGACGGCAGCAGTGATGGTAACAATGATACCGACAGAGATGGAGACGGCGACAGAAACGGTTTCAGTGATGGCGATGGTGACTGTGGCAGCGACGGCAATAGCGAAGACGATAGCAAGAGTGGCGGGAGCTGCAACTGCAATGGCAATAGTCACAGTGATGGAGACATGGCGGCGACAGCGACGGTGCTGGGGGAAGCGCCGTCGATAGTGGTGAGGGCGCCAGTGGTAGCAAGGCGACGCCATTACCGCGTTATGGCGCCCTCGACCTCCCGCAACGCAGAGGCGCTCTCACGGGGCGTCGCGTCGCGGCGGAGGGAGCTCGTTCCACAGTAATGCGTCAATCGAGGGAAGTGCATGTTTATGGGCGCCGCCGCCGACACAGCGTACTTCACCGCCACCTCCACCCCCGCCGCCGTTACAACCGCCGCCGCCGCCGCCGCCACCGTCACCGCTACCACTGCCACCGCCGTCACCGACACCGCTGCCACCGCCACCGCCTCCTCCGCCGCCGCCACCGTCACCACCACCACCGCCACCGCCGCCACCGTCACCGCTGCCACCGCCACCGCCGCCACCGTCACCGCCGCCACCGCCACCACCACCGCTATCGCCGGCAATGCCGCCGCCTCCTCCGCCGCCGCTACCGTCACCACCGCCACCGCCGCCACCGTCACCGCTGCCACCGCCACCACTGCCACCGCCTCCGCCACCGTCACCGCTATCTCCGCCAAACGCCGCCGCCACCCCCACCGCCGCCACCGTCGCCACTGCTACTGCCGCCACCCCCACGGCCGCTGACATCACCGTCACGGCCATTGCCGTCGCCACCGCCGCCGCTGCCACATTCACCACCACCGCCTCCGCCGCCACCTCCGGCACCGCCCCCTGCAGTGCTTCTGCAAGCGGGCGCCTCGCAAACCCCGTACGTCAACGCTGCCGCATCTGGCACCGCCCTGTCGTTCTGTACGCAGGCGAATGGAGAATAAAATCACTTCCATCACTGGGTGCCGTTGAGGAAACGTGAGCGTAACGGGAATAGCAACCTTAGACGGTCTTCCGTGCTCAGAGTTAATGAAGGATTCGCTGTTCGATAGACGCCGCGTCCTAGACTGTGTTTAAGTCTTCACGCTGCGGTCTTCTTCGGGGTTAAGGACTGAGAAATAAATACTGTCTAGGATGCGGCGTCACCCTGACAGCCCGAACTCCAACATTACGCACCGTTTTCAAATGATAACTAATATTTCCAAATGTACATTTGGGTGTAAGCACATGCGAGGTTCGTTTTATGAGCATCTTCCCCCTTAATCTACCAGCGTCGTGTTATCCAGCAACTCCAGGTATCGACAGGCAAACACTTCAATCGTTTACCAATACTCACTTGCGGCACTTGTGATTTGCGAAGTGAGAGCACTTAAATGGCTAAAATCTGTCACAAACACCAGATTCTTCACTCGGTGCAGTTGAAAGCGGATATTCCTTCGAAGAGGAAGCAGTTCCTTCTACAGAGTTTCCTTGTGCGATGTGTGCAGTCAACCGTTAAATGTCATGTGTTTTGGTATATATACCTCGTACAAACGGTAAATAGTGTATGTATTGTGTGTGTGTGTGTGTGTGTGTGTGTGTGTGAATGTCTCGTTATTGGGACAATTACTGGTTAATTAGATTAGTGAAAGATTCGTGGCACCAATTTATGCAGGTCGTCGTGGTTTTTGCAACTGTAAGTTGATTTAACACGTTGACTGCCATATGAGATCGTACGGTCTCAAGACTGAGTACAAATAAAATGTTTCATGACACCACAGAGTCTCACAATACAGTGCCTTCACAATTCACTTGGCACCAGTAAAATAGTTTGAAATTGAGCTTGGAGGACGTCGTGGTGACCACCAAGGTAGTAACTTGTTTTTGCCATTAACATTTTAAGCCATTTTGACTTGTTGTTAATGTGTTGACTGCCAACGTGTGCCTGCATGTGAGTCTGTGCCCATAGTTATATTGGCACCAGTGAAGTAGGTTCTGAAAATTACCTCGGCAGTCAAAGTGCCTGCCAACACGACATGTTGACTGTCTATATGTTGACTCTCATGATTTCGTGTTGCCAACGTTGGCTGGAAAGATGACGTAACTGCCAAATTGTGAACTGCAGTGAAAAATTGAGATGAAGATATTGACAAAACATGTAATATAAAGTATCATAGAAAATCTTGTTTGTATGGCTTAGGCGGCTAAAAAGATGCTTCATGACGAATTACACTTGTATTACTCATTGTGTCACTACCATCATAAAAAATTATCTCGGTTGTAATAATGTTTCAGACACTTGCAATATATTATTCTGTAGCTAAAAGAGACCATTATGGCAAGTTAGTGGATTATTTTATTAAGAACCATTTATATGTCTGTATGATTAATGTTGTGTTGACTCTGACAGCAGCCTTTTTTACATAGTATATACTAATATGCCATTTTATATATCTAAGCTTGCGGTAATGCGCCATTTTTAAGCTTTGTGTTTTGGATATAATGGTATGACATTTTAATCTACTCTGAACACGTAAGAAACAATATAGAAAGGCGACATTACTAATTTTAGAAATGCGTCTTTCTATCAGTTTTATTTTCGCACAAACACATGCTTTACAAAAATGGTTTTCTTTTTGTTTCAGACTCATGGAGCCCCGATCATCCGCGGTGATGGAGGTGTGGGGGGAAGTGTAACAACATGAAGTGAACGTGTAAGTTAGGACTTATGATGAACAAGTGATATAGGTGATCGTGACTTTTAATTTTTTAAATTATTTTGAATAGTATTTCGAGGATAATTTTTGTTAAAAAAAATTAGTGAATCGTGGAAGATTTGTGAAGATGGGGTGGTTCGAGTGCCATGGATTCCTGTTAGCTGAATTTTTTCCTAGGAATATTCATGATCCAGGTAAGTACCAACCTACATTTTGATCGGTAATACAATATCAACGTTTTTTTGTAAATGCAGCGCATCGTAATACTTTTGTGTTTTTATTATATTTTATATTTTTTCGAAACAGTAGAGAAAGGTATGGCTGTCATCCATGATTCACAGATAATCATGATTTTATGCTATGATAAGACCTATGTTAAGATATAAATTGAAATGTAGTGTATCAGAGAGGATTTGACTAGTTTATTCCCGAGCTAATTGTTAAGCTTCATAGGGGATAACACGAGGCGAAGATGTTCTGTGTTGCTAGTGAATGACATGTAATAAATAGGCATTTTCTATACATTATTTTATTAATTTCTACTATTTAAACGAAAACTAAAATATCGAATGAAATATTTAATGTCATATCTCCAAACGAAACACGTTTCATTGGTTGTACTTTTCGTCCGATAAGTGTGTACAAACAGACCCATTTATTTTACATAGGTCATATTGGCTTGGAAATAAAATTAACAGGATTAAAAGAAAGTTAATTTTACTTTCAACAAGATTAAAATCGTTATTTATTGTCAAAAACAATTAAACAATACTAAATTTACACCGGTGTGAGGATAAACGAATTAAACGCTTGACTGATAATTACAACCTATCAAAAGGACAGTACGTTTAGAGAGCTTCAAAATAATTTTTAAGGAGATCTCCCCTCTCTACGTAATCACGGGTTTGCTCTGCACCAACAGCAACCGTCTAACTTTCACGAAGGAAACTCTTGTCTGCGTACTGGTACATGTGGCAGAGGTCCCGGAATGGAGACTGAAGACGGGGGAAGCCAGCCGCCTCCACAGCCCGCCTCCAGCCTCCTCCATGTATTTTATTATTGCGATGTGTCGGGGACCATCGCAGTCCTCCACCCTTGCGTCACGCCAAATTACCGGACGGCAGGAAAGAACTACGCGCCCCCGAATTAGATATGCCCAGCCGCTCAAGCCCCCATAAACTTTCAACTATCAATTATACCCTTTTTCTGACAATACCGCGATGCGTCGGGTGACCATCGCACCCTCTCACCCCCGCGTCACGCCAAATTACCGGAAGTTGGAAAGGGCCACGCGTCCACCGCGACCCGATTTAGTTCCGCCCAACGGCCCAAGTTCTCCAGAAGCCCCTAACAATAAATCTTACCCTTTGTCCAACAATACTGGATGATCGACAGCCGGAACAACCATTTTAGCGACTTGGCGATCGCACCCGGCTCAATAATCCTCTAAAAGCCTATAAAATCATCACATGCCAAAGCAGAAGGGACACGTGCGCGCTCCTCCGGCCTAACAATGCCGGCCAATGAACAACCAGAAGGCACCGTTGATGAAATAGAAGGTTCGAGAAGTTCAAATCCGACCAATAAAATCACTAGGCAGGAAGCACGTGAGCACTTTGAGATTTTTTCGAAAAAACGAAAGGGACAGACGGGCGAGCGAGGCCAGAGAGAGGAGGACGGGCGACAGACGCTAGAGAGGACGGTCGTGCAGGAGAAGTCGTATGGAGATAGAAACCAACAAGTAAAGTTTTGAGTAGATTAACAGTGGTAGTTAAGAAAGCCACCGAATATTAGTCAGTTAATGAAACCTGCGGTAGAAAGGGAACAGCAGCAGTGGGTAAGGCACACACTGAGCCGACCACTGCGAAACTTGCCCGGTCTTCACGGAATTAATTCCGAATAGCCAAAGTTTGGCTTCGAGCGTCATACGCGGTCCAGGTGTCGTGTGACGGCCTGAGACGCGCGCGAGCATCACGTCGCCACCGGCCGGTCATCCACCGCCGACGTCCCGTGCGCCGGAGTCATCACCCCGGAGGCAATCGGAGGCCAATCTTGCAACGTTCCGGCGTCGCCTCCTGAGGGTCCGACTACACTTCTCCGTCGCTCGGCGAGCAATCCAGTCGCGGTGACAGTACCATCTAACATCACAGATTGTAAGTTGTCATCACCATCATTCATTAATCGGCTACTAAAGTGACAATAACCCAGCATCAACCTGAACAGTTTCTCTTCGTTTAATTTGTTGAATAAATTAGTCCCCGCCATTTGGTCGGGTGAACCAATTAATACCATAGCAAAGTGTTATTATTCTAAATCTTAAGAAACCACCAAATGCAACCCTTCGACCCAGGGCGCTCACCCCTGAGACGCTCAACGCCGGCGACATTAAGCAGGTAAGTGGGCATGCGCTTGGCGCCCTTATTAAATAAATTCAGCGCGTGTCCCCTCCTGCGACTTGGGACGACTGTCACACCATAAGTGTGTCGGCGCCTCCATTTTGTGAGCAGTTCCATCACATAAATTGGACGCCCAACGTGGTTGTTTTTATACGAATAATTGAGCTTGTGTAGACTCAGATCATAAATTGGACGCCCAACGTGGTTGTTTTTATACGAATAATTGAGCTTGTGTAGACTCAGATCATAAATTGACACCCAACGTGGTTTTCTATTCACGAATAATTGAACTTGTGTAGCGGGCATCTCATAAATTGGTCGCCCAACTTCGTTTGTTTTTTCACGTATAATTCAGCTTGTGCAGCGTGCAGAGCATAAATTGACACACAACGTGGTTTTTAACTAGTATTTTACTTTGTGTTACTCGCACCTGTGTTTTTCTTATTGAACTCACTAATTCTTTCTTATCCATTTTCCGTTTACGCTTGCTCAATTATTGCCCAACTGAAGATTGCATTTGGTTTTAATGTGTGTTTCTTTTGATATTTTGTATTTTATGAGGTTTTAAATCACTTTGCTTGCGTGTGAGACTTAAATTTTATATTGAACTTCCGGTAATTTTTACATATTTTGTATCAGTGAATGCTCAGAGTATTACAGTGATTCTCATAACTTAGAAGCCCAAAGTGTATTTATAAGAACATTTCACTCTCTTTTCAGACGCATAATTTCATTTTATTGTTATTTTCTTTTTACAATTTCTTAATGCGTCATATAGTGTTTAAGTGTGGTTAATTGAACTCTATTTTATTTTTTTCCTTTTTCATTATACGTGCTATTTCCGTCACGTAACAATTATATGTTTACTTAATAGTGTTTACTTTCTATTTGAAATTTTATGTTTATTTCTCAGTGTTATCCTCTAACATTTCATTGTGTGTGTTTTGTACTTTTCTTTTTATTGTGTTTGATTGTGTACTCATGTGTAACGCGCTGTAGGCGTCATTATCGTACTTACGTCACTTCGAGGATTGCTCGCTCCACGATGGCTGAAAATAATCCCATTCAAAACCCCGAGGTTTCTGACCCCGCTCCCCGCAAACGCCGACGCGCCTGCCGAGCTCACGCCCCCAGCTGTTCTCGCCCCTACTGTCGGGGTTTCTTTAGAGCAGGTACTCGAGACGAGTACCGCCGAGGCCGGACCTACCCTCGCCGCGGCCGCTCCGACGCCACCCTCAGACCAAATGTCTCAATTTTTCAGCACTCTTATCGCAAAATTTGACGAACAGCGTCAAGAATTTCGTCAATTTCGATCACAATTTGACGAACAGCGTCAAGAATTAAATTCTAAATTTCAGGACTTGAATTCTAGATTTGATTCGAAATTTTGTGCCCTTGATAGTAGATTAGACGAACACCTCACTAATTTCACCCTTTTTCAAAGTGAGGTGTCTCAACAACTAAATTCGGTTAATTCAAAGGTCGATAAACAGAGCACTAAAATCGCCTCTCTCGCCTCTGCTGTTGAAAATAATTCTACGCAAATTTCTGACATCAACGAACATTTAACAGGCCAACTAAAGAAATGCGAATCGCTCCAGTCTGAAACAGTTCAACAAATGACAGAATTTAAAGACAGCATAAACAAGGATATTGCAACCGTTTCAGAAAGCAATTAAATTTGGGACATTGGGCTCGTGATAAATTTAAAGACAATGAATCCGAAATTTCCAACTTGAAAGGCGAGGTGACCAAGAAACTAAAAGGGGTTGACAATAAGATTGAAGGACTTCACGACTCCCTGAACAATAAAATTGAAACAGCAAAATTAGTTATCCAGGCACAGGCGGAAATGGAACGGAAAGAAATCGAAGTCAAAATAGGCGAACTAGAAATTAAAGTAGCGGAAAAGACTATTTCAGCTTTCCCGGTTAATGCTATGCCACTGTCAATTCCTCCAAATTTAAAATTCTCTGGTAATCGCGGTGAACAGCCCATTACGTTCTTACGTAATGTTGAAAATTATTTTGCTTTAGCGAGACACATTCCTGAATCTTCTAAACCGAAGGTTATAGCCCAAATGTTGGTTGACCATGCCCAAGAATGGTTCCAAACATTGTTACCAGTTCCGGCTGATTTTCAGGATTTTCGTTCCAAATTTATTAATCGTTTTTGGGATAGAAACACCCAATACAATTTTAAAATGGATTTGGCTAAAGGTAGATGGGACCAGAATGGTAACATGTCTATGCGGGATTATGCAGTGTCTCGCATTGCCCAACTTAAACAATGCGAACCTACCCCCCCTGACGACGAAATTATGTGGCTATTAACTCGTCATTATCCATATGTCATTCAAAACCTCCTTAAAACTAGTTTTGTAAAAGATCTTGAGCAATTTCAGATCTTATTGGGCGATTTCGACCAAACGAATGTGCAATTCGCTTCTTATCAAAATCAGAGTCAAAACTCTTCACGCCCACGTAATGGCAATAATAATAATCAGAATCGAGGATTTCCCCCACGCCATTCGCAAGGTCAAGAGCGTCCTTTTAACCACGGCCCTTCGCCGCACTTTCCCCCCGCCCCCTCCCCCCCGGCGCCGACCAGTTTTCCGCCTCCCTTCAATGCCGGTCAAGGCCAAACCGCGCCCCTTCTAGCGCCGCCTTCGACAGCCCCAGGTCAACCACCACAGAGGCCGTTAAACCGCTCAGGTCCGGAATAAATGGGAACACAGTTCTGGACCATTACCTAGAGGAAGATGTGGATTCCGCCATATCTTCGTAGTAATAGATGTGTTTACTAAATATGTTAAGTGTTTTCCTATTGTTAAACCTACTGCAAAGTCCTGTTTAAAACACCTAGTGCAAGGTTTCTTCAAAGAATGTGGGACGTATCAGCGTGTCCTCAGTGACAATGGCACGCAGTTCACGAGTGACCTTTGGCAGCAATCGCTAAATGATTTAGGTGTCCAAACAATCTTTTGTTCTATTAGGTCACCGAGATCAAACCCAAGCGAAAGAGTCATGAAAGAATTATCACGTTTGTTTCGGGTTTATGTGTCTCACAAGCATACCGCTTGGCCCGATTTACTACCGAAGATTAATACGTGGCTTAACCACATCCCCCATGAATCTTCCAGATTTACACCTTTCGAGGCTCAATTCAATAAGAAGCCGAAACCATTGTTTCCTATTTTAGCAAAAATGGCCACTCAAATTCCAATTTCCCCTGAGGATCGGTGTCAAATTATTCTCTCAAATTTAAAGAAAGCTGGTGATACGAGAAAACAACACCAGAAGAGTAAAACCCATTTATTCAAAGTCGGCGATAAAGTTTTAATCAAAGCTCTCAGAGTATCTAATCAGCCTGAAGGCCTTATTAGTAAATTCTTTCCTTTATTTGTAGGTCCTTACCAAATTATGAGGCTTGTAGCCCCCAACGCTTGCACTTTACGTAGCACAGATGGTTCCGAGGTTGGTCCTCACAATTTTTATAACCTTGTTCCTTTCAGAGATTAAACTAGATTAATTGGCTGAAAGAATAAAAGCCCTCATTTATGTCGCTCTGATTAGGTAACCTTATTTTAATTATATTCTTGTGGATCCAGCCCGGTTGCCCTGGCACGTCTTATTATTAATTAATTTCGTGGGTTCGCTACTACTTCAATGCTTTGGTTAAGTGATTGTTATAAGTGAACGTCGTTGTTGATTAAAAAGAGAGAGAAATAATTCAGATATCCCTTAGATATACTCTGTCGAGAGTTGACGAGAGTTATAGCCATTGACTTTAATTAATGAAACGAGCTCCATTCTGATATTATGAATTTAATGTTTTTGCAACCCAAGTCCTTTGTTTAATTCATTGGTTGTTTTCTCACGTCTACCATTCTATTTTCAATTCTCCATCGTGTTGATATTTTGTTTCCTCCTCTTGTGTTTTAAATAATTTGGCCACTGTTGACTATTATGCTTATCTATTATTTTGCAAATGTCACATTTATTCCACTTGTTTTTATACCTCTAAAATCGTATTAAAAGAGCGTCAAATATAATAATGATTAACAGGGTTCCCACTTTTGGCTCTTCACTTTGCACAATTATTCAATTTGCAGTAGCGTTTAACTAGTTTTAGGTGCCCCATTGTTTCATTTTGCCAGTCTTTCTAAGTTTTGTTCCCAATTATCCCTCTATGTTATCTTCTTAATTACTTATTTAGTGCTTAGTTTGCTCTTAGTTTGAGTAGGTGTTGCTAATGGCCCACCACCATTTCTTATTTTTGAAAAATGATAAAGATTATTTTCATTCATTTTCTTATCATTAATGTGTTTGTATTACTTCTTAAAGATTTTGTGTCCTAATTTTATTGGTCATCTAGTTTTTTAGAGATAGCTTTAGTGTTGTTCCTCTTCATTAATTTATCCTTTTGCTTAATTAACTAGTATTGTCTTATCATGTTAGAGTTGTCATTGAAACCCCTAATTTTCGTTCTGGACATGCCAGGTTTTTGTGTTTTCACAGCTTCATCTGTCGGCACATGCTCCCCAAATTTATTTATCATCTATTTTTGTAAATGTCCTTTTTTTGTTCTTAGATTAAAAAAAAACATGTCCCATGCGTTTTTTTTAATCTCATTGTACGGGGGGGGTAATGCGATGTGTCGGGGACCATCGCAGTCCTCCACCCTTGCGTCACGCCAAATTACCGGACGGCAGGAAAGAACTACGCGCCCCCGAATTAGATATGCCCAGCCGCTCAAGCCCCCCATAAACTTTCAACTATCAATTATACCCTTTTTCTGACAATACCGCGATGCGTCGGGTGACCATCGCACCCTCTCACCCCCGCGTCACGCCAAATTACCGGAAGTTGGAAAGGGCCACGCGTCCACCGCGACCCGATTTAGTTCCGCCCAACGGCCCAAGTTCTCCAGAAGCCCCTAACAATAAATCTTACCCTTTGTCCAACAATACTGGATGATCGGACAGCCGGAACAACCATTTTTAGCGACTTGGCGATCGCACCCGGCTCAATAATCCTCTAAAAGCCTATAAAATCATCACATGCCAAAGCAGAAGGGACACGTGCGCGCTCCTCCGGCCTAACAATGCCGGCCAATGAACAACCAGAAGGCACCGTTGATGAAATAGAAGGTTCGAGAAGTTCAAATCCGACCAATAAAATCACTAGGCAGGAAGCACGTGAGCACTTTGAGATTTTTTCGAAAAAACGAAAGGGACAGACGGGCGAGCGAGGCCAGAGAGAGGAGGACGGGCGACAGACGCTAGAGAGGACGGTCGTGCAGGAGAAGTCGTATGGAGATAGAAACCAACAAGTTAAAGTTTTGAGTAGATTAACAGTGGTAGTTAAGAAAGCCACCGAATATTAGTCAGTTAATGAAACCTGCGGTAGAAAGGGAACAGCAGCAGTGGGTAAGGCACACACTGAGCCGACCACTGCGAAACTTGCCCGGTCTTCACGGAATTAATTCCGAATAGCCAAAGTTTGGCTTCGAGCGTCATACGCGGTCCAGGTGTCGTGTGACGGCCTGAGACGCGCGCGAGCATCACGTCGCCACCGGCCGGTCATCCACCGCCGACGTCCCGTGCGCCGGAGTCATCACCCCGGAGGCAATCGGAGGCCAATCTTGCAACGTTCCGGGCGTCGCCTCCTGAGGGTCCGACTACACTTCTCCGTCGCTCGGCGAGCAATCCAGTCGCGGTGGACAGTACCATCTAACATCACAGATTGTAAGTTGTCATCACCATCATTCATTAATCGGCTACTAAAGTGACAATAACCCAGCATCAACCTGAAACAGTTTCTCTTCGTTTAATTTGTTGAATAAATTAGTCCCCGCCATTTGGTCGGGTGAACCAATTAATACCATAGCAAAGTGTTATTATTCTAACTCTTAAGAAACCACCAAATGCAACCCTTCGACCCAGGGCGCTCACCCCTGAGACGCTCAACGCCGGCGACATTAAGCAGGTAAGTGGGCATGCGCTTGGCGCCCTTATTAAATAAATTCAGCGCGTGTCCCCTCCTGCGACTTGGGACGACTGTCACACCATAAGTGTGTCGGCGCCTCCATTTTGTGAGCAGTTCCATCACATTATATATTTTATTATATAGGAGCGAATATTTCGTCAACAAAACTCGAAAAAAACCTCTCTTTTCTGTATTCAAAATTCGACTAAAATATGGTTTAGGATAGAGACCACAGAATTATGAAAACGTGCACAAAATCACTTCTCCCCATAGCTCGTCATACGCAGTTTTTTAACTGTTTTTTGACGTAAATAAATAAATAAATAAACAGTCTCCACTAGAGCGCCGGTCCCTTTGTGGCTCTTGGCGCAGAGCGCGGTCGTACGGCGGTGCCTCCTGCGGGTGGGATGCTGCGCAAGTTGCAGCGCCCCGCGCGACCTCTGGCCTCGACCACGCGACGGCATCCCCGGCGAAAGCAACCGCACAATAGCAGCGACACAAGGTTGAGATTAAGGCGTGGCTCTTAGGGGTTGCGAGACTGGAGCAGTCTCATTCAGCTGCAAGGCGCGATGAAGCCAAAACATGTGGTGTTTGAATTTGAAGAAGTTTCATGTGCCTGTACAGGAGTGGCGTCAAGGTCTTCTACTGGTGGCAGTGGGCACGCGTTGTGGCATCATGCCATGCCACGAGCTTCTCTGCGCAACTAGCGTCGGAAAGGGGACTACTAGTAACCCCGCCGTTTTACAATAGGAATGGCGTTGTCTGGTGGCGAGTGATGAACTGCGTGGAGGGGCGAATTCGTCGTGGTACTTGTGTCACGGACTCCCGCTCATGGCATCGACCTTGACAACACTAGTTTAGATTAAGGCGTGGCTCTTAGGGGTTGCAGGATGCAGCAGTCTCATTCAGCTGCGCGGCGCGATGAAGCCAAACCTTGTGGTGTTTGAATTTCAAGAAGTTTCACGGGCCTCTGCAGTGGCTATGGTCCCTGAGCCTGTTGGTGTTTAGCTTGAGCTGGTCTTGTGTTTGGTGTATTGTGTACACAGAATCACAGCGTACTGTGTGCTTTTTTAGTGGCCTGACCTCCGGGCCCAACCGATGTTTAATTTCTGTCTCATTGGTTCTACTGGTTTCAGTAAAGATCATCGCAACATACTACATACAAACTATGAACGCCGTAAAATCATCTTAGTAATATGACACTCTTTTTTGCGTTGTATGATAAAAATTATTTGGTCGTTGAACTATTTTTCGTTGACTCTCATTTTGCGATAATCTGAATGGTGTTTCCCCATTATAGTATGACATATTCACTCTGAGCCATTATGTATATCGGCTTAGGTGGCTCAGGGCATCAGTTGATGTGTCTGCAGTTTCTCTGAGCGAAAGATCGTAGGGTTTCAAGTCCTGACAGTGGTAGAATTGTCCACACTAGCTTGTCAGGTACGTCGAATTCAGTCGCCGCCCTAGAGGAGAATTCTAGCGACCGGCTGCTCCGATCGATAGTTTTCCATGGTTTCTCGAATCAACGCCGTGCGAATGCCGGAGCAGTACCCTAACTAACGGGTCACGGATCTCTCTTGATCTTTTCATTCCTCTTTGTTGTTGTATCCTCGCCCCTCACTTACACACACTCTTGCATGCACTACCCTACCACTCATGTCGGGAGACTAGTCGAGAGCTTAGAGCGTGTCGGTAGTCGGCCGCTAGAATTATCCTTGAGACAGGAGCTGCATTCGACGTTGCTATATACGTAGTTGCCAAAAAATCCACCACCATCAAGACACGAACCCTAGCACCTTCCGCTCAAAGCCACTACGGTATCAACAGTGAGCCATCTCTTCCGATTCTGTATTTGGAGATTCCTCCTAACTAACCGCTCCCGCAGCATTTACGCTGAGGAGAGAGCACCATAGGACGCTGCCTGCTCGATCCAAACCACAGTGCAACGGCGGCTGCGGGAAAGAGCAGCGGTGGCAGGGGTTGTGGCAGCGGCGGCGGCGGCGGCGGCGGCGGCGGCGGCTGGGTGGCCACGGTGCATTGATCGCGCACGCGCCCGCGCGGGCCCCGCCGCCGCCGCCGCCGCCGCCGCCGCCGCCGCCGCCGCCGCCTGCCCGGGACGCGAGGCGTTCGCGGACCACCCCTCCCCTCAGCGCGCCCGACCGCGCGGATTTGCCTTTTCAGAATAACGCACACCCACTACCACGGCCGCTGATTGACACCTTGTGGAAGCTGGTCTATCCTGTCATCCTCTGCGCTCTCCAGGCTTCTGGGAGACGTATGTGCACCAGGGAGATACTTCCCTTATTTTATTATTATTTTTTCGAAGGTTCCCGTATTTTATTCTTCTTTATTTGGAGGTTACTTTCCTTATTTTAATCTTCTTTGTTTGGAGGTTACTTCCCTTATTTTATTCTTCTTTATTCGCAGATTACTTCCCTTATTTTGTTCTTCCTTATTTCTTCTTTATTTGGTTACACGTAGTGTAGTGGTCTGATCGTTCACCCTTCCCTCTGTGTGCCAAAGTTCAAATGCTGGTCATTCCCACGTAGAGCTTTTGGTGGACGAAACGAACTCACGGGTTTCTCGCGCTTTGTATTCCACGTCATGAGCATCGTGCATTATCGTTTTGCCTTTCACCCCTCTCATTACGCTTACATTCATCTCCCGGTTTAAAAATTGCGGAACAGTCGCGGCACAGTCAAGTGCAATCAAACCATATAATAAAACATATCGTAGATGTAGAGAAATTGCCGGAGAACGTGCAGTGACTGTAGATTTGTAGGCTGAATCCCAACGCGGGCGTCGAGTCGTCGGGTGCCCCTTTTTACGGCGTTCAGGTTGAGGTAGAATGATGCTTAGGGGCGGATTTTGATGGCCTAAAACATCGCCTAAAAATTATCAATAAAATGCTCTTAAAATGTTTTATATGCTCTAAAAGCAAAGAAAAATAAACCACTCCAGATGAACAATTCAAGCTGTTGGATAGGGTTACTGATGTAATCGAGGCCTTCTTGGCGTTCAAGTTATCTTGGCTTTCGAACTTTTTGGTTAGGACTGTTCTTTACCAGAAAATCTCTGTCTTCAGTTATCCCGAAATCGGCCTTGAACCGGCCAATGGTGCTGACAGGCATAACAGGAACCTTACATAGCATACCCACAACGGCTGACAGTACAATTTCTGAGCGTAAGAAATCGAATAAGCTACTGAGGAAATCTGTGGAGAACATTTGTTGCGACTCGTAAATATTATTGAAGAAAGTACCATTACAAATATATTAAAATCAATGAAATCAGGGGAAAATGCCTTAATCTTCCAGCGGGGCGCGCGTAAAATATTCACACCAGTAGGCGCGTGTCGTAAATTTTATGACATTCAATGACTCTTGAAAAAATTAAAGAAATTGTTAGAACAATGGAATTTTATGTTGCACTATAACTCTAAGAATGATATTTATTACCATAAAACATATCCGTTGATAAACGTTCGTAATTAGTATCAAAAAGATCTTGTTCCAATCCAGTATCATTCTGATGCTCGTCTATATTTTCAACATTCGTTTACTGTCACTGTCACTATCCAATTCATGATCTTCCACCGATCAGACAGCTCTTGAAGAATATTCTGATTTTCCTTCTCATGAATTCTTTATCTGGACATTTTACAGAAAATTTCGATTAGGCCAAATTATTATACAATATTCTAGCATAACTGCCGGCGCGCAGCGTAAAGCTTACGTCACTATGCACTTATCCCGAATAGAGCGTTACAAAAACTGAATATAGCATACAAACTAATCAGTGACCTGCGGGAATGCATCACTAAAGATACCTGCAAGGAATACCAAGAACGCAGAAGTCTTTTGACAACAATGAGTTGACAGCAAAACCAAAAAAATCTGCTATTGTCGTAAAATTTACGACAGCGCGCCCGCTGGAAGGTTTTAAAATGACGGGAAAGGGAAAAAATGAACTTTTTATAGGCGAAATCGACGAAAAATGCAAAAAAAATTATCCATAAAATGGGTCATGTCCTTTTTGTCATAACATAAAATTATTTTTTTTACCTAAACGGTATTGTTGTAAAGTGAAAACAAAAATAATGACATTCATTGGAACCCGCCCCCTAATGATGATTGTATGTGATTACCTGGAAAGGAAGTGAGAGTGAGGATGCACTAGGTGAGGAAGTCAGATGCAAAAAACGGGAGAATCCTGAGGAAACATGCGGCGGAACCCGAACACATGTCTATTGTTCTCTTCATTCTCCTTGTTTCTTTTTTTGCCTTTCTCGGGTCTGTCGTAGATTTACGTTACTTCTGTGTTAACTGAGAGTTGTATCTCAGTTATTAGTGCACTTTAACTCTTTTCCTTTTCTCTCATGTGTGGCATTCCTCCTACGCTCGTCCTAACCGCCTTTTCCTGTGTTTCTTGCATTGACCTTCATGCTGCTTCGTTGGTCAGGTAGTTACCGGTGGGATTTTTAATTTATCATATAATCACCTGCTGTCATTTCACATTGAGTCTAATGTCCCTTCTGTCAAAAAACAAAACATCAGCTGAGAGTAAGTAAGAATACAGTCATCTACATGCCTTTTTGTACACAACTTTTTAATGTTATATTGTGTTTCTTGCTGTTTTGTCACGACAGTCACGTCGTTCTGTTGACAAAACTGCATAAGAACGGGGAATCTATGAGAAGAGAAATTTGTAAAGTCCATCTCTTAAGAGAAGAAAGCATAAAAATATCTCTATCAAACACGCCTGAAAACAAATAAACGGACATATTTCTTTACAAGATGACATTAACGCAGAGTGGAGCAACATTGAAATATTATAAACACTGCAGCATTTGAAGCTATTGGTAAAAAGGAATACAGGAAAAGAAAAGGTCTGAAAATTTGGACCGATGAGATTGCTGAAGAAATACGAGAAAAGGAAAGTGCTTATCAAGAATTACTTCAGAAATCAACACAAGAGAGAAAAAAGAAAACTACATACGAAAAACGACCCACGCAAAGCAATTAGTGAAAAAGCTCTCCAAGAATCGTGGAACCTTTACATCATGGCATGTCCATGGTAGGCAGAATCTGGCTTACAAGATCCTGTAACATTTAAAATCAGAGAAAAAGGACAGAGCAGAACTACATGTAATAAAGAAAGATGATTGGGTAAAATATATTAAAGATCTGCAATATGACCCAACTATAATCGGTGAAGATAAGTCACAATACAACAACCCTCAGATAGACCCTTTGAACAAACATGAAATGGAATATGCACTGTTATGTATGAAAAATAGAAAAGCTGCTGAGGTAGAAGTTATCAATGTAGAATTGATAAAATATGGAGGTGAAGAACTGAAGAACAGACTTCTTGAATTATTTGATAGTTGTTGGAGAAAATGCCAAATACCTGACGCATGTAAAAAAGCAAAAGTCATCTCCCTTTTTAAGAAAGGAAATAGAAGCCAGCCACAGAATTATAGAGGAATAAGCCTGTTGAACAACGCTTATAAAGTGTATACAAAAATAATAAAATAAACGGTTCGCGGTAATCTCAGATATATTGCTATTGGAAGAACAAAGTTGTTTTAGGCAAGGAAGATCATGCACAGATAATGTGTTTACCATAAACCAAATAATAGAAAAGAGACGAGAGTTCAATTTAGAGACCCACATAGCTTTTATATATTATGAGAAAGCGTTTGATAGAGTTAATCGTGAACTTCTCTGGCAGATACTTCAAGAATCCTCTCCACTTGATAGAAGTTATTGAATCCCTCTATCACAAAACAAACATTAATTTACCAGTTGGGAACAAAAATGTTTGAAGAGATAGAAATAAACAGAGGTATAAGACAATGGTGCAGCTTGTCCCCCAATTCGTTTAATATATTGGCAACATTCTAAGAGAATGGAAAATTTTAAATGAACCAAATATTTGGATAAACCCAAATGCACTTCTACAATTGCTCTATATGCTGATTTCCATATAATTATAGAAGATAACGAAATAAGTCTGCAAAAATCCTTGTACCAGCTAAATAGAATATGTCTCTCAATCACAATGTCTCTCAATATCTGTCTCTAAAACTAAAGTAGTGAATTCAGAGGCTAATATCCTATCAGAACTAAAATAATAATAATAATAATAATAATAATAGGTAAAGTTATAGAGCAAGTTAAACATTTAATTATTTGGGCTGTGTTGTGATATCACATACGACTACAGTGATGATATGAAACAAACTACGTTTCCAACATACTTGCGGAACTATAAACAAATACATTCGCAATAAGACTAGAAAAGAGACACTATTAAAATTTAATAAAGTCATGGAGTGAATCATGGACAAAAAGAAAACAAGATAAAATTAAGATATACACCTCTGAAATGAAATTCCTCCGGAGAGCAAAACGCTGCACCTTAATGGATAAAATAAAAAATGAAGATATAAGACAGGAACTTAACATATTTTCTATTAATGAAAAATAAATGAATACAGATCATGAGGAGTACAACACTTAGGAAGAATGTCTCGCGAAAGTATCCCCCGACATGCCTTTCTGAACAGACCAAGAGAAAGAAGGGGACATTGGCCATCCACGACAGAGTTGGTGTTATGAAGCCGGAACAGGAATCTCCCCCTAAACCGTGAAGTGAAGAAGAGGAAGAAGAAGAAGACTGTGGTTTCTTGTGCAATGGGACACGTATTGTGTTTTTTTATGCGTTTAGTTCTTAAATACCAACCTACTCTTGTTGCCCTGTCTTCTTTGACCAACGGTAAAGAAAGAGAGTGACACAGATACACAGTGTGTATCTGTGTGTATCTTGAACTCAGATGCACAGGTGTATTTGTGTTCTCTCTCGTGCTTTAGTGCCATATTTTGTAACTAAGCTTTAAAATTATTTACATTTTCGAATTCTACGATTTACTTCTATAATTATACATCTTTTGTCACAAGTTGTTTGGTGTTTGTTTCTGTATCAAAACTCACTGTTACATTTGTATTTACTTTCTCAATGAGAATACCTTGTCCTCGTCTTCCCTTTCCGGTGTTCTCGCCCAGTTATATATATTAATTTGTAAGGGAATCCGAGCCCAAAGTGAGTGAAAAGTAGATACTTCTTATTGTAGAGAAGCAAATACACAAGGAAAACGCTATTTATTGACTTGCTCGGTGATTCATTTGGTTTATTTGGGGGTATATTGAACATTTTTGCATTAATACATTGCTAAAATTTCTAATTCTTAAAGGTTCAATCGAACTTATTAGTTAGTGTTTCAAGAATTAAGTCATTTTGATGTCGTTCACGCATCTTTTCTGAGAAAGTTATATTTGGCAAGACGTTCTTCAGCCGACATTGCCCATCCGCAATTAGTTGTTTATACGGGTGCTCTTAACGATGTGAATAATTTCTACCTTCATATTGGTTCCTCAACTCTCCATGTGACGAAAACGCTGAGATCTTGAAGAAACCCTCAGTCCAAGAGGACTCTTCCGTACGCGGCCAAGTGCCCCGTATCTCGCTGGGTGGAAAGAGGGCCCTTCTAGTCAGTATTTCCCGTCCGCCGCGCCGCGCCGCGCGTCTGCTTGTCTCAGACCGCGCACCTTGTCCGCGGTCGCTCTTCTGCTCCGGCCCTCTCCTGCACCGGAGCGGCGGTTCTCGACGACCGCCTGGATAAAGGGGAGTGTGCCTACGAGGAAGCCTGTCTCGCGCCCGACCCGCCCGACAGGCCAGCTGGCCGAACCCACCCAACCACCCTGTCCGTTCACCGTCCCCGATCCCCACAGAGCCAGGTTCTGCCTTGCTTCGTCGTCTCGGCGCCGCCGCCCTTAGTGCTGATAATGTCTGCTATACTACTGCCCCTAGAACCCGTGGTCCGTCATGTTTACACCGCTCGAACTGTATCGCTCCGTACTCGCCCGCTCCTCGTTTTCCCGCCTCTCCACTATTCCGCTCCTTATTATCCTGCTTTGCACAATTCCGCTTCTTTATCACTCAACTTCTTTTGTTACAGACTTCTATACTCCATAAATTTCCGCTCTCCACGATTTTGCTCCGCATTTTCCGTGCCCGCTTTTCTACTCTTCGTTTACTACTCTACGCTTTCCTCTCTACGCTTTTCTGCCTACGCTATGCACTCTACACTTTTCCGCTCTACGCTTTTCTACTCTAGCTCTTCCTCCTAAGCTTTTCCACCGTACGCATTTCTGCTCTGCGCTTTTCCGCTCTACGATCTTCCCCACGCACGTACACTTTAAGCTCATCCACTCTACTCCCCCTCCACTTTACGCCCCACTCCACTCTACGCCCCTCCACTCTACGCCCTCACCACTCTACAGGCCCCTCCACTCTACGCCCTCCACTATACGGCCCCTCCACTCTACGCCCCTCCACTCTACGCCCCTCCACTTACCCGCCCACCACTCTACGCCCCTCCATTCTACGCCACCTCCATTCTACGCTCTTCCACCTCTATGATCTCCACTCTATGCTCTTTCAACACTCTACGCTCTTCCACTCTACGCTCTCCACTCTACGCTCTTCCACTCTACGCTCTACCGCTCTAACGCTCTTCCGTTCTACGCTCTTCCGTTCTACGCTCTTCAAACTCTACGCTCTTCCACTCTACGCTCTTCTCCTCTACGCTCTAACATTCTACACTTTTTACTTCGCTCTTTTCCGCTCCACGCTTTTCAGAGCTCCTCATTATTCACGCTCCGCACTATCCGTGCTTCACAGTTTCTCTTCTTCTTTCATTTCTACTTTTACTCACTTCAACATTTTTACACTCCTTCCTTTCCACTCAGCCGCGTTTCCGCCCCGCGATTAGATTAGTACCGTCGCGTTCCACCGCCGCTCCCTCCACTGTTCACGATTTCCATGCACGCAAATCTGAATTTTTCGTATCCACTAACCTTCGTTCATTACCAATCTTCTCCCATTCTCAGCTGCTTCGTTCTTTTAACACTCTACAATCCAATAACACTACGCACCACAATTGTAACAGATGCTGGTGTCTGTGTTGTTCCCTTCACTTGTTCTCACATTGATCTGGTTGCCTAAGTAACGAAAATAATGCAATTTTAATAAGAATCCCTGATTCGGCTCGGTGCAGAGGGACTTTCCTGGAGACAACGTTATTAGTAATACTGTCTTCCTCCGCTTCATTTCGCCACGCCCATTGACCCCTGTCTCCTCGACACCTTTCTCCCTACATATTCATTTCACGCCTCGTCACTCCCCATCCCCGCAGCATCTCCCCGCCTCTTTCGCCCTCCCCGCTGCACCGTCCCGCTGCGCACACCGATCTGCGCGAAGTCGCAAAGCGCCGTTTCCCGATTCACGGCGCCGCGCCGGCCTGGGACGGGAGGGGCGGAGGCGGTGCGTGCGCTTCTCCTGGGGCGGGCGCCCGGATTGCGCCGCGCCCGCCTCGCCGCCTCTGAGGACGCTGGCTCGCGCGCGGGCCCCGGGCGCCCCACGAGAAAGCTCGAAGCGAACCGCACGGCCACTGACCGAAGAGCGGCGTTTGGGGGGACTGCACAGTACGGACAATTCAAGACGTTATTTTCTTTGTACAGTTCTTTTTAGACAGTCTTATATATTTTGATGATCAAAAGGTTAATAAAGGTAATCTGTTCTAAATTCAAAAACAAATTAAAAATAGATGGCCTTTTATTAACCTTCCGATCATCAAAATAGTGTAGACTTTCTTAAAAATATGGACAAAAGAAAGATAATTAAAATCCAAAGACAGTCCAGAACGATATTAAAATTGAAGAACAGTCTGAACGGTTTAGAGGCTCAGGGAATCAAATGATGACTTCCAGTGCTTTCGGACCAGAGGGTCCTATGGGCGAGTCATGACAACGAAGGTAGCTAAGGATTTTTCGGATAGCGTACGTAGGTAGGTGAGAATTCAGCCGCTATCTGGAAGAAAATTTATGGCTTCCGGTTGCTTTGATCGCGTAGTTTATCATGGTTTCTCCGATTGACACGAGACGAATGTCGGTTCAGTACCCTAGAAAACGGGCCAGAAACACATTTTCGTACGTTTCTTAATGTTTTGTTTGATTTTTGAAAATCCAGTCAAGAAATCTGAATAGAGATATGCTAATTGGACACAATACTCAAGTTAAAATTTAATTTAGAAAAATCATTGGTTCTTAGAAAAACTACTTTCTTTCATTTGTACTCAGCATGGTAAAACCGTTGACAAAATAATGAAAAGAATAAATTATTCTAATTCCAAAGCCTCTCACTTCCAACTAGGATGCCAATCTGGAAGTAAGGGGACTGTGATGTTTTCGATTTTGACAAACTCTGAAAGGTGCTGAATTGAAATGGATTATTTATCTCTCTGAGGTAGCGATAAATATATATAGAACATTTCGGGAAATACGTGCAGCTGTTTTGCTGTCCTGATTTGAATTTATACAGATTTCTGGGGGGCGTATGTTTAGTATTAAATTAAAGTAGCATCATGTGTTACCAATCCAGTTATTGTACAGACAACATTTATTCATTAATGTAACATTGTCCCAAAATGCTTTAGGAGTATGATGCGACAGTCGTAAAGCAGGCGAATTTCAACGATGTATAATATTGGGTTATTTAGGCAGTTTTCTTTGACAGAAAAAATGGCTCATGTCAGGCTCGTGACTGGTTTAACTCCATAAAGTGAACATTTATTATGGCACATAATATGGTATTTATATGAAGGTCATTTGCTGTTCAGTATTAAAATTTCTTTTTTTTTTTTTCAATAGCATCCATTAAAATCTTTCTTTTTATACTCTATCAGAATGAATTATGTATTGCATAGTGATAAATTGGCATAGTGTGCATAGGGAAAAAAAACACTTAAAAACCAATATTCATATTAACTGTTAACATTCTAATAGTAATCGTATATGAAATCAAATATAATCCAACTGGTGCAATTTCTCAGACTTTTTTTAAATCGTTAGATGGTATTGAACATTTGAAGTAAGTTATGCAAATTCTCAGAGATTACTGAAATTTGTTTAACGGACACTTTTTTGGAGAATTCTTGACTTAATTTGAGCCATTTTTGCTGCAATTCACTGAATTTAGAAAGATTTGTACAAATGGACCCAGGTAACCCGACTGCTTGTCAATATTTAATAAGTTAAATAAAGGTACAAACTGTATTATACATATTTATTACTGTACTAATTAAATGACAAAAATGTATTTCAAAAAAATTCATTTGTAATGCTAGACGTTGGATGGATGCATAGAGGAGATTTTTGCCGCAAAATGTCATTATTTGCTAGCGCCTGTGGAATAGCCTAGGCATGCGAGATAATCTTGCCGGGAAGATATCCATTCTAGAGGATTCAGTGGAGCGTGGATTCAGTAGCTTAGTGGATTAGAACATTTAATTACGAGTCCCTCCGCAAGACGTAAATCAGGCTGCAGGGAGCGCCTTGAGGTTGCGTAGAAGCTGCAGGAATGTGCCCCCACGTGCACCTAATTACCACGTCCCATTAAAAAAAGGCGGTTTTGCGTTGTTTGCATCCCCGCGGAGCACTACGGAAGTTCGCAGCTCTTGTCGCCAGCCTTGGTGCCACAGCGTAGAGCGTGACAGCAAAAACGTTTCATTTTTTAAGACGGCACCAAGTAGTAAGTACTATCTTGGAATCGTTGCAAACTTTGGATTTCTTAACACAGTGTGCCTTAGATGTATAGTTGGAATTCCCCGTGAAGCATCCGTTGAACGGGTGCTCTTCGGTTCAAATCCCGACGGTTGCTAATTTTTCGACACTAGCTTATTATATTAGGTGGCTAGAAGTCGACTATCGCATTATGGTTTTCGGCCAATTTTCATCTGTCAGAAAAATAAAACCTTCTGTGTATTATAATTTAAAGTAATCACTTCAGTGTTAACTGTGTCGGCCCCGTGGCCGAGATCGCCAAAGAAGTAGTGCCGTGGAGTCGAGGGTT